>WEIS01022912.1:18439-32794 GCA_013389965.1 Todus mexicanus | reverse complement strand
CCTCTTTTCAGAAAGGAAAAGCTCGCTGTGCGCTTGTGGCATCCCGGGAGTTGTTGTGCACAGGTACCCACTTGGGACACTGCACCAGCCACCCTGCCAGGCAAAACACGGCGTAAAAAGATCACGGAAAAGTTTAAAGTATCACTTCTTGATACTTATAAAATTACTCCCGTTGTCAGAAAATACGTATGAGCAAAACCAACAGGATTTATCAAACAATTTGTACAAACATCACTTGAAATTATTTCTTTTTTTTTTATAAAGAAGATGAAAATCTAAACCTAAATCAATCTAAAGAAGCGATCTTTTTCCCTCTGTTCTCCCACAACTTTAAGTTTCCATGGTGGTTTTTTTAATGTCCTTTTCCTCTTTCTTCCTCTCCTCTCTCTTTCCTCTTTCCAACTTTTTCTTTACTCCATCAGCTGCCCCTCTCCACTGCCGCTCCTAATTTCTCCACACCATGCCACAGGGTGGAAGGCAGGGGAAGAAGAACAGTGGGACAAGCAGAGTGAGCTCCAGTAAAACACAGACACTCCTGGTACCCTCCTCCTTCAACCATTTCAAAGCAAAGGTCTTCAACCTTCACTGATCCATCAGCAGAAGCAGTACAGACTAATACTGAAACACGCAGGGCAACACCAGATCTTGCTCTCCTGTCAAGAAATCAAGAAATATTTCACATACAGAGGGTAGGAAAAAAAAAAGAAGAAAGCCTGAAGGACTGCTTGAAGATGCAAATACCCAGTTTGGGGTAACACGGAAGCACCTAAGGAAATGTTACAGCTACAGAGCTACAGTCACCCTACAGCATGTCAAAAATTACTGTGATTTTTATCCCGATGAACTTCAGCTCCAGCGCCGGGGGGAAAAAAAAAGGGGAAGGGCTGGGAGGGTGTGAATGAAAACACTTAACAAAACTCCTTAAGAAGAAAGACATTGCAATAATGTCTTAAAAATGAGGGGATAGGAGCTCTGTGCCTCCACAGGACAAAGCCCAGGTCAGAGAACAACACAGGTGGTGGCTTCAGAAGTGGTTTGTGTTCTCTTGTTTCTAGAGTGCTGCTGGGGCTGTAGGGGTCCTGGCCTGATCTAGATGCCCGTGGCCTGCCTGGCTTATGCTGACCGTCGTGTCATGTCCTACAGAATGGATCCCCATGCCACACTTAGTGGCAGGGTTTAGCTGAGCGGTGGTGGTAGGTCATAGGCTGGACTTGATCTCAGAGGTCTTTTCCAGCCTTAATTATTCTATGATTCTATTCTATGACACGCTCATCCTGATTCTCACCGCACAGCTTGTGAGAGGAGGCCAGGGCTGAAGCACATTCTCCAGGCCAGGGGGATGTCAATGATCCTGTTAAACCATTCCAGATTTGTGTGCGTGTGCGTGTGTATGAAAATTGAGAGGACTACAGTCCTAGTGAAGATCTTGGCTTCCGCAGAGACATGTTGCTTCGGCTTCTCCTCTTGCCGGTAACACAGCAAGCAGTAATGTTTTAAGAACGGGATCATTGAATCATTAAGATTCGAAAAGACCTCCAAGATCATCAAGTCCAACCTTCAACCCAACACCTCCATGACCACTAGACTACGTTGTCCCCAAGTGACACATCTACTAGTTTTCTGAACGCCTCCAGGGATGGGGACTCCACCCCCTCCCTGGGCAGCCTGTGGTAAGGCTTCATCACTCTTTCTGTAAAGAAATAGAAGCTCTCCAAGAAAAGAACTCAGGCAGAGCAGAACACCACGGTGATTACGTTACCAACACGCCCTTCCCATAGCAAAGCCTTGTCTGTTGCACATCCACAACTTCAGTTCCAGCAACTTCTTTTGCAGTCACAGCTCATGCAAAGCAACTGTTGAGTTTAACTCCGGCAGCTTTTGATAAACAATTATCTGAATCCTTACCAGACAGTTTTTTGTTGTATAGCCAGGTACCAAGGTCCTTCACCGAGGAGTTCATTTCCTTTTGTTGTTCGATGCAGGTGCATCAGGATTTGATGGTAATTTTTATATACTTATATATATGTACCCCACATATGCCTCAAACTCCAAGGAAAATAAACAGAAAATTAATCTGTGGTCATTATTTTCATTTATACTGATCACAGCAATCCTCCTTTTCTCCGAAGCAGCCAAAACCTTAAGCAAATGCATGGCAGATGTGGCCTCTGGCTTCATGAGCCACACTCAACAGGGTAAGAGCAGCTGGATGGAGCGAGGCTCTCAAGGGGCAGCCACGGGGGATGTCACGCTGCGTTCATTCGGAAAGTACCTCCTGGCTATGCCTTGACTCATTTTGAAATGAGAACGGCCACGTCTTCCTGGTTTCTATAAAGGTTATCAGAAAACCACACGAGGTTCCCACAGCTGCGAACTAACGAGTATTCTTAGGGGAATTAAAATATATACATATCTATATATACACACATACAAAATGGAGACCTTCAGGGGTGAAACTCTGGCAGAAGGGTGGACGTGGCTGAGGGACTTGGGGTTGTTCAGTCTGGAGAAGAGGAGGCTCCAGGGAGACCTTACAGTGGCCTTCCAGTACCTGAAGGGGGACTACAAGAAAGCTGGGGAGGGTCAGTTTATTGCTTATAGCAATAGAATGAGGGGCAATGGTTCGAAACTAAAGCTGGGTAAATTTATATTGGATATTAGGAAGAAGTTCTTTACTGTGAGGGTGGTGGAACACTGGTCGCCCAGGGAGGTGGTAGAGGCCCCATCCCTGGAGACATTCAAGGCCAGGCTTGATGAAGCTCTAAGCAATCTCATCTAGTTGAAGATGTCCCAGCTCCCTGCAGAGGGGCTGGACTAGATGAGCTTTAGAAGTCCCTTCCAACCCAAACCATTCTAGGATTCTCTGACATTCCGTAACACCTGATTTTACCAACATAAGTCAGTAAATATGGAAGTTACCTCCTGTTTCCTAAATACAAAGTGCACTAGTACCAACAAAGTACTGAGAAACTAATGACCAAAATTAAGGAGAAAGAAAAAAATACCCCAAACCAAAGGCGCAGTTCAGCTCAGAAGCGCTGCCCATCTACCAGTTTCCACTGGTCTTACCAGAACGAAGTGTATTTATACAAGCATCTGAAAGTTAATTTGACTTCAGACTTGAAATTCTATTTTGGAAGCTGTGAGCCAGCGCGCTCGGTTACACAACATGCTCTAACTGAGTTTCTTCTTCTCCTCGGAGCATTAGGCGGTAATAAAAGGTGTCCGTAAGTCTTTAAAGACATCATAAACCTTGGCAGGGTTTGATCATTTCTTCAGGGATTTGATAGAGGAAGCGAAAGATTACAGAAATCACAGTTTTTCTTCTTAGGTTCCTGCCCTTTACGGCAGCACGATCGTGTGGAGGAAGCCGACGTGAAGCCCCAGATGAAGGGAGGCAAGTAAACACATTTCAAGTTCCTTTTTAATTCGAAAAAAATCTAATAGTTTAAGCCACCTTCAGAAAGCTCTGGCTCAAGACGGAGCTACCCGAGGTTAAGAACACTACTAAGCATTAGTGGTTTGTAATCAAACCTCTCATTTTGTGCTGTGTTCAAGCGAGCACTTGCTAGCTGAATTAGCTCCTGAATTCCGTGCTAGCCTAGCTGGGCAAAAAAATTCTGGAGTTTGGGGAGCAATTTGCTTTATCCTAGCGTACCCCTTCCCAGCCAGGGTCTGCTCCCAACCTGTCCCTCAAAACATCCATCAGCTGGGGGTGATTTGCTAGTTATAAGGTGGGGGGTTCCCTCCAAACGCTGCAGTTCCTTCCCCAAGCTGCTCATGCATCACATCCCACCACTTGTGCATGAGGTACATCGCAGAGGGCTTGAATATTTTGCACGGCCTCATTTATTTTAGGACCACAGAACGGCTACAGAATGACTTCTAACAGTGCTGCTTTAGAATCAGAATCATTTGGGTTGGAAAACATTTTTGAGTATCAATTGTTCCCCCAGCACTGCCAGGGCACCACTACCCCGTGTCCCTCAGCACCACATCTCCACGGCTTGGAAACCCCTCCAGGGATCAGGGGGACTCCACACCTGCCCTGGGCAGCCTGGGCCAGGCCTGGGGAACCCTTTCAGGGAAGAAATTTTTCCTAATGTCCAACCTAAACCTCCGCTGGTGCAACTTGAGGTTGTTTCCTCTTGTCCTGTTGTTTATTCCTTGGGAGAAGAGCCCAACCCCACCTGGCTCCAACCTCCTTTCAAAGAGTTAAGAGACAGGTCCTCCCCTTGAGCCTCCTTTTCTCCAGGCTGAACAACCTCAGGTCCTTCAGCTGCTCCTCACCAGCCTCGTGCTCTAGAACCTCCACCAGCTTCGTTGCCTTTCTCTGGACACCAACTTCAGTGGGACAACACTGGCTTTATTTCCTTAGGATGTAACTATAAAGGATGAAACTACAGCTTGTGTAACAACAGTACCTGCCATATAGCTGTGTCCTGCCCTAGCCGGAAAACAGAAATACGTACCAAAGAACCACGTTCCATCCCCAGAGTTCCAGTAACTTCAGTCCAACAGGAAGAAACACGCTCAAGAAAATCTCAGAAGGGCCTTTCGGAGTCTTCCTTCAGCTTTTCTCATATACGAAATACGTGCATGTGCAGCAATACTCCTGGTTTAGTAACCCTGGTATTTGTTTTCCATTAGGCATTACGAAACTTACTTTAGCAAATACGTTTTGTGGGTTGTAATCCATAGCTTGTTAACGACTATATTCGTTTAGGGACTACACATATGCTTTTTCAAACATAGACATACGGGGAAGTAAAAAAAAAAAAAATCATGCCAGAGAGCACTGGTTAGTTCCCAGCAAAGACAGCATCTAGAATCTGGCAGCTTTCAGACATCAGAAGAGTACAAACACAGCCAGATTCAAAATGTTAAGTCATTTTCGTGGGCTGTTTCTTTTGTCTTGGTGATCTCAACTTCTACAGCTGTTTGTAGCTTAAGCTGGCCTTATTTTTTAAACGCAAAATGCACAGCATGGTTTCTTCTAGCTACGGCATTATTGTAGTGGAAAATGATGTTGGGAAAACACCTTCCCCCAATTCTGAGGGCTTTCAGAAACTTATTTTTAATGGATATTTGGCAAAAATACTGTTGCGATTCCCTACGTCACTATCAAACTTTTTACAGAAGAAGTACAGTTGGTAAACAGAAAATAATAAATGAGTTATCATCGGCTTTCCAATAGAGAGGGGAAAGTGGTCACACCAAACCACCTGAACACCCCGAGACCTGGTCTCCACCACCCAAAAGAAAGCAGAGCAGAGATCCCTGAGGTCATGCTGAAAGGATTTAAATTATCTTCACACACCAGAGTGGTACAGAGGTCACGGACCCTCCCAAAAGCCACAACCAGTAGCTTCATGATCCCTGTATCCCTGCTCGACCAGCTATCAGCTTCCCGATGGGGCACCCTGTCTGTGGGCAGCAGAGCCTCCTCCGCTCCTCAGCAGGAGCATGCAATGAAAGAATTGCAGCTTAAGCTAACAGAGGTTTTTTAGATAAAAATACACTTTGGCTCCATGGAAAAAAACCCAAAACCAAACTGAACAAGAAAACCTCCTCAAACCTCTGCCGTCAGCAGGAGTATCTATCTAAGCGTGCACAGCAAGAGGAAGCTCACATCAAACGTCCCCTGCAAGTGCTCCCATTGGAAAGCTGCTTTCCCCAACTCCGATACTAAAGTCCAGCCCATCCTAGAAGGTGTCTTGTCCCCTTCCTCACCACCACCTCCCTCCCCAAGCAGAAAATACAGTATTACACGCAAGCAGAGCTACGCTGAAGAACATCGTGGTGTTGGGAAGCCAAGCGCCAGACCGGGGCCAGCAGCACAAACCTCTCCTCTACCACAAGTTCTCCTACGCTGCTTTTCTCCTCAAACCTGCTCCACTTCTTGCTGTGCAGAAGGGATGGGCATCACTTGGTCGTCATCATTTGGTGGCCAGCCACTTGGTGTCCTTTCTTCGTTCCTTAGGGAATGGCCCCATGCCTGCTTTGGCTTGTTTTTCAGTCCGGTTGGTAAAACACGAGGTTTAAAGCCAAGCCTGGGTGCTGGAACATAACGCTGCATAAGGCTGCAGGTTTAGTAGCCATCACCAAACATCTACATCTACTTCCTAATACCCGAACTCTGGAAGGGCTCTTAAGCAGTGAGCTCTAAAGCGTTAACAGAGAAGAACTTCTTTGGTGTGAGGGTGTTGGAGCCTGGCCCAGGCTGCCCAGACAGGTTGTGGAGTCTCCTTGTCTGGAGGGATTCCAAACCCACCTGGCCGTGGCGATCCTGAGCCCCCTGCTCTGGGTGACTCTGCTGGAGCAGGGGGGGTTGGACCAGATGATCTCCAGAGGTCCCCTCCAACCCCTACCATGCTGAGATTCTGTATGCATAACTGGGCCCAAAGTACTTAACACGTTGCAACTGCAAGAGAATCCGTAAAAATAATACATTCTTGTCACCATTTAAGAAGAAAAAGACATTTATATTGACATTACAGAAAACCTCTGGGGGAAAAAAGGAAAAAAAAAAAAGCCTTCAAATACGTTCAGTGTTTTCAAATCAAAACGAAGAGTTTATTCTGCAAACTGTGATTGCATCGTAAAAGGGAAATATAACCATTCAGCCTCCTTCCTCGAGGTTTAAGTAATTAAGTACTGTATCGTTTATAATATTTAATTTGCCTCAGCTTCTGGAAAATTATTAGGCGCATAGGGGCCCGCATGCAAAATTTCAACTTGAAAACTATTTAAAGGAAATATTAACTGATGTATACGACGCTAAATCCCTCTGCCAACACGCGCTGATTATCCCAGCAGTTCTCCCTCCTATCGCCGTACGAAAAGAAACAGCCAACTAATTTCTTAACCAGGAGGTGCTGATTGCATGCATATTGTTACCAAACGCACAAACTACCCTTTCTTCTTTTCTCTCAGCTACAGTAATTTTAGGTGCTTGCAAAACAAGCCGCCTGAAAATATTCAGCCCCGCAATTCGATACTGAAATAATACACACAGCTAGCAGCTATTCTCCACTAAGTATTCCATTTTAATAATGGGTAGAGCCGAACACAAGCAGAGCACTTGTTTTGTCCACAAAGCTGGAACATTCGCTGAATTTTACATTTATACCTCCTTGAAATTCAGATCCTTTTCCAAACGCAAAGAAGCCCCCGCTTTCTTTTTTTTTTGCACGGCTTAACTACACGAGACTTGGTTATACGGGCAAGGAATGAACGCTGCCTTCTAAGAAACTGATTCAACTGGGTATTTTTGAGTTTACAGCCCGTTGAAAGAAGCCCCCAAAGCCATGAAAAATGACCCAGCATTTTTATCAGCGCTTCCCACCCATATATATTTACGAAAAGAGATATCTGTGGTTACAACAGAGGTTCAAATTGTGTTCAATAATTCACCGCCGCGATGGCCAGAGCCCCAAAAAGCGACTAACTGTAGAACAGGTTAGTAGTAATTGAAGGCAATTGAGAAATATCACCCCCCAAGGTCAAGTTTGTCATCGATTTAATACGTCGGGTTTGGTCTCTTAAGTAAAACTAACGGTGCATGTTAATGTCAGACCTAATCGCAATAAAGTGTTATAGCTCTAGAAGACAGAAGTGTTGCTTGATTCAATAAAACTCCCCTAGTACGTGATGCAACCGAATTACTAAGAGGTAAAATACAGGAATTTTAAGGATCTTCCTCATCGGCAAGACCTGCTTTCAGATAAGCTTTGAGAAAATAAGACCAGCGCCTTGGTTGCCACATAACTAAAGACAAGAAAACAGGGAGGAAAAGGAGCTTCAAAACACAAAAAATAATAAATGGATAGAAATACGATCTGACATTTTCCTCCTTTAGTTCTAGGAAAGTCGCCCTTCGAAAGGGAGCATGATAAAGGCAAAGAGCACCTACGCAGGGCTGGATCCTCAGATTTCTGTAGCTGTAAAACACCTGGGACAAAACCCTGGAGGAGCAGGTTGAACAGAATCCACGGCAGCAGCCTCCGAGGCCGTCGCTTTGCCGCTGCGCTTTACGTGTTTTGTTTGCGCTGCCTCAGAACTTAAGCCACCACCTGGCTGAAATAAAACCACTTTTGTGCTTGGAAGTTTTGCCAGCAACTCTGGTCTCTTCGCAAGGTCACACCGAGGACTAGTGAGAGCAAACGCCAACAAAAGAAAACCCAGCAAGGTGTTTCTTGCCAGCCAGGCGATATCCAGGGCCTCCCTGGCAAAGGGGAGACAAAACAAAGGGGAGGGCAATCCACGACTCGGGGAAACACCTGCTTTCACTTACTTCTATTTTTGTAAAGTCCTCCAAAACAAACCACTCATCACTTCAACTGCATTTTCCTTCTTTGTCAGATGACAGTCGGGATGGCGAAGCAAGATTTTCAGAATCACCAACTTCTGGTGTATTTCAGCTGCCTTTTTTCCCCTCTCCTTCTTTCCCTTGTACACGAAAACATTCTACTGAATAATATTTTGCATACCCTTGGGGAGAATGTTAATTACAAAAGGCAGGTGGATTTACTTTCAGGAAACACAATACCTAATGGCAGTAATTTTTCAGAGCTCTATGACCAAAATCTCATCGGCTTTATAGTTCCTGAGGTCCCACTACAACATCATCACCGTCACACCATGAGGTAGGTAATTCAAGCAGTAGTTTTACTAAAGAGTTTTTCTCTTACCTGTCCAGTCTGTGCATAAATCATAAATGACACGACTTGGGATTAGGTTCGTAAAAGGTAAACCCAAATATTTCTGTGCAAGTAGGACATTTATTGCAGTCAAAGAATCACAGACTGGTTTGGGTTGGAAGGGACCTTTCAAGGTCACCTAGTGCAAGCCCCTTGCAGGGAGCAGGGCCATCTGCAACTAGAGCAGGTTGCTCAGAGCCCCCAACAACCTCCCCTGCAATAGGGACAGGGATGAGGCAGCCACCACCTCTCGGGGCAACGTGGGCCAGGCTCTCACCACCCTCAGCATCCCAAATTTCTTCCTTCTCTCTAGTTTAAATCTCTCCTCTTTTGCGTCAAAACTATCCCCCCTTGTCCCAACATAACAGGCCCTGCTCCAAAGTCTGTCCCCATCTTTCTTCCAGGCTCTCCCATTCATTACTGCTTCTAGCACTTGTCATATGATGTCACCAAGGGAACGGGTCATAACACTTCAATTCAACCAGCTTTGGAAGGCCTATCCCAGCAACCGACTGCAATAAGGTATCTTTTTTTTTTTTCCTATCTTTTTTTTCCCCCCCTTCTCAATATCTAGAACAACAGATGGATATCCATGCCCAATATTATTCTGTGCAACGTCCTGAGTTATACCACAAACGGCTTATGTAATACAGGCTAAAACAAACTCCTCTGCAGCAATGAATGGGGACTCTGTTGCTGGAGCCTTTGCCAACTGCATGCATCATTCTTGCTTCTCCGAACGCTAAGGAGGGACAAAGGCTATATTCTGTCCTTCACCAGTAGTGCAGCACAGCGACGATGCTATAAATTAAAGCAAGCACAACACGCCGACAAAAGGCTCGTTACTACTTCCTCACTCTCAGTTCCGATAGGAAAACGTAGCGTGGAGTTCCTCGTGTTGTGCTGGAAATCCTGGGAAACAGCGCTAAGCGTGTGGGAGCCTTTCCATAGCTTGAGAATGCAGATCCCACTTGGCTCCATCTGGATCCAACTTTGTTGGGTGTTTTTTGCATCAACTGCCTATCCTCATTCTTACCTTTTCCTCTAGATACTTGCAGAGCTGCTGTTCAAGCTTATCAATAATTTAAAGACCAGTCTTCTCCGGCTCAGCTTAATCTATAATCCTAGGAGAATCTGCTCCACAGTCTCTGGCAATGTCATCTCTCTCTCTTCACTATCTTTATTTCAGATAAATAAAAAATCAAGCTTGGGGGAAGCTCTGAGAAAGTTTCATTTATAATGATGTAGACATTTCCCATACAAGTAAGTAAATTATGCAGCCCCAATTCCTTCACAACCCCCCTGTTCCTTGTCCACCTCTCCTTTTCCCCACAAATAGATCACCTGGGCCGCCTGGCTGCTGAGTGTGACCTCAATATCCCCCATGATGTTGAAGACAACCTAAGCGGAGACTTCAGAAAGCACACATGTAATAATAAAGCTGTTTGCAGAAAGCTGTGGGGATTCCAGAGGATATTACAAGCCTAGGAGGAGAGGTGTGCATACAGAAATAACAGGAACCAGACTTAATTCGGATGTCCCAAGAGGAAACCACTTCTGTATCAATACTACGCTTGCCTTAGGAACAAAAAAATGCCTGTCAGCATCCTTATTACCTTCAGAAAAAAATACAGTGCTAGTATCCACAAATGCCTGACTATTTTCGGTAAGTTTGACCAGGATTTAACAGAGTACTACCAAATATCACAACGATCAAAGGCTAAAGGGTACCTGACCATACCCAGCATTGCCACCAGTGCTTCTAGCTCAACAGCCCCGCTCATCCCCAGCCTGAGCTGTTGGTTAAAAAAACAACCTCCAAAAACCCAGAGATGTCTCTTATGAAAGGCAACCTGACATGTCATGGAGGCAACTACGTTACAGCTCCCATAACGTTTAGAAATTAGACTCGAAATTGGAGAAATGATGAATGTAATTCTACTGCCAGGAATAAACAAAAAAAAAAACAACCCCAAGATTTCTCTCTCCCGAAACAAACGCCCCTCTGTAAATTCGGGATACATTCTCATGCAGGCAGAGATATAAATTAGACCAGTCACTAACAGGAAAAAACATTTTCCTTTTTTTAGCGTTTCCAAAGGAAGCAAGAGAATTTTGGTGCAAATGCCATCCTTTTCTCTGAAGCCGATTTCTACAGGAGTTGAGGCGGGCAAAAAGTCACCACGCGAAAGCTTCGCGACGCAACGGAAACACGCGGCTCATCCCGGGCTGTGGTAAAAACCTAAATACTCCACCGAAAAAACAGCTGGAAATACGCTTGGAAAGAGCTCGTGCATTATTTACAGCTTAGATTGTAAATACACTGAGTGAAAAATACAGCTACTCGCAGGCACGTGGGGGGCTACAACAGCTGCTGGTGGAAGTAGCGCCTGATGCTGGTTTTAAACTGGAGTTGTTGGAGTGGAAATACCAGACCTAAGTAGAGCGAGCCACAGTTACCGACCCTGAGCAACGAGAACACTTGTAGCTGCTGGATGCAGCCACGACAAACTGGTTCCTTATGCCACTCGCCTCCTTCTGCAGGGATTTCGTTTGGAAAGAGCATAGACGTGAAATTCCACAACCACTGGACCAGGATTTTTCCCAAGCACAGTACGGAAGCAGTGGGGGAAAAAGAAAAATGAAGGGTTTTGATCCTGCATCAAGATGCCTATGCAGCTACTGGATTTGAGCACTGAGAGAATACCAGGTTGGAAGGGACCTCAAGGATCATCTAGTCCAACCCTGACACATCTGAACTCACAAGCTTAGCAACTTCCGTGCTGAACTTCGTATTTCAGATCAGCAGCCACACAAAAACTCCTCTTAGGTTGAAACATTCCTTAAATGAAGCGTTCAGGTTCTCTCACACAAGATTTTCTAGTATTTTGGAAGTACTGCTGCCTGCCCTGTAAGGGTTCTCTACTCCCTTTTGATTTCCTGAGAATGTTTGGAAGGTTTTCTTAAAGAAATATTTGTTGAAGCACTCCACTGGGAAAGGCGAGCACCAAAACAAAATTATTTCTTTAAATTCAGTCACACGGTTCAACGGGATGCAATTCCAACGCCTACCTCCCAAAAAAGTCTGACAACTTTTGCTTACGTGCCTTCATTTGCTCATTTGCATTCTGGAAAACATTTTGAAGTCCTTAACTGGAAGTTCCCGTATCCTCAAGGGTACGCAAAAGAAACCTTCATCCTGCAGCCACCGTCGTTTTTGGTGTCATTAATCTGCGGCGTGATTCAAGCACATCTGGATTTCTGGTAAGAACGTATGTCCAAGAATAAAAAAAACCCTGTATCTAACTAGCTCAGCTTGGCCTCCTGCATTCATTTGGGAACCCGTCAGCAGCAGCTCCCTCCTCGGTTGTAGCTCTATTACTCAACCCGCAGCACGCGGGAGATGTTTGTGGAAATATTCGGTATTTTTAGGCCTGGCCTCTCAATGGGAATTCCACACTGGAAAAAGAAAAACAAAACCAAAAAAAAGGTCTCATTTATATACTCAACCCCCTCATTGTGCCCTCTGCTACATACAGAGGGCAGAGGGGGAGTTGCTCGGCTAGAAGCTGGAATTTACAAATGTGTTTAAGCACCTGCTGAAAATAACTAGGAATTATGCTCTCGACCCGAGGATATGCTTCTCTTGTTCTCTGCAAAGTAAAAGCCTCAGCTCAACCCAGGACAGGAGCACACGTAAAACGAATCAATATTGAACGAAAAGCCACAAATCCGCTTTCCTCATTTCCAGTTCTTGTCCTGCTTGCAGGAATATGTCCTTTTAATCTAGTTTTTAAGGTAAAATACTCCGTATGTGATTTTTCTTTATTGAAAAACCAAACTCAAAAAAGGGCAAGCAAAATAACCTCCAAGGGAAAAAAATACCTCCCCTGGGCATTAAGCATGAATGGAAAGAGATACTCAGGAAGAAGCAAAGATGACTCAGCTGGAATATTTCCCCCCCCCCTCTTCCTCTCAGCTCCGTGTGCCAACACTAGTGTCAGACACGGGCAGGTACGGACAAAGCTTTCCTTGGGGAACACATTTACCCACTTCACTGCAAACTAATACTCTTTTTTTGTGACTGTATAGAGGATTTGGAAGGCACTGAGCTTGGGAGCACGGCTGTCCTTCCTCACTGCCACAGGAGCACACTTATTAGGAAGGGATGAAGCAAGCACCGTGTCTTGGAAGAGCGTTTCTGCAGCGACTCCGGAGCTCCAGCTTCTGAAAGGAGAAAACGGGTGGGGCGATTGGATTAGCCTCTGGAAAATACTCAGCCTTTTTTCCAACGGGCTTTTTACTTAGAAGCCTGTGCTGTTGTTGTAACGATTATTTTGTGTAGCTTGTAAGAGCACCAAAATAAGCAAAGCAATGTGTGGATCAGGCAGAGCTTCACCAGGGGAGCAAAGGGGGTTATGTGCCAGGAGAGAGCTCCTTCCCTCCACCCTTTAGCAGGCTCCTGGATGGTGTCCACCTCATCACTGGTATGACACAAAAAGCTCCGGCAAGGCTTCACGCACCCACACTGCACCATCACCAGCCTTCCACCACTTGAAAATGCTCACTCAGCATATCTGCTGTTCCCACGTTGGGATTTACATACGAAGCAGAAGGAACAAACCAGGTCTTTTAAAATTTGTTTACCAAAACTCTTTTCTCACGGGGGCACGCATCAAGGGTAAACCCAGGTCGACTTTCACCAAGCAGCATCAGGACGAGCTCCTCAGCGCTCCTGGGCATGGAGACAGCGGCAGAAATGGAGAAGACCTTTTCCAATCTTCAGACAGCCACAAATCTATTCCTTTTACTTTGCCATGAGGCTTGAATCCCCACGACTGATGTTTTGGGGCTCCTAGGCTAGCGTGGTTCCTCAGGCAAGAGGGCAGCTGCTTCATGGAGGTTGCAGCCAGATCAGAAATCCCCCGAGCTGGGGCCAGTCTCCTCTGAAACCTGCTGGGCTAGAGCTTCAGAAATAAAGACTACGAGCCCTCTTCCACTGCACAGGTTTGCTGTACACACGGATCTGCGTGTTCAGAGGCACGTCTGCCATGTTCACTGCAAAAGCCCAGCTGAACTGAAGGTACACCAGTGTAGTCGCAGGGACACAGAGGAGAACTTGGCCACTACCGACGGGAATAAATTCTCGGCGGTAAGACATCCAGCTGTTAATTACTTCTCGGGATGAACTAAAGTCTAGCTGTATCTTCAGGCACTTCATTTCAATAATTCATTCACCACAGAGAGCTTCCCTCAGATGAAACCTGTCAGAGGGAAGAACAGACTAGGCAGCTGCTGGAACTGGTGATGCTGTTCACAGTCATGTCCTGCTGGTGCAACAGGGCACAGGAGCCTGGACAAACACATCTCTACCTCCTTAATCCAAACCCCACAGTGCTTGGCACAAATACCTGACAGAGAGGGGAGAAAGGTCTTGTGAAGAGAGCTGCACAGCTCAAAAATTTAAGGAAAAGGTTCTGCTGGGAAATGCTGGATCAATGGTGACCATCACTGCCTGAGGCAGGCCTGGCTTCATCCACCTGCATGACCTTAAAAGACTCACAGATTCACAGAATGTTCGGGATTGGAAGGGACATTGAAAATTCATCTAGACCAATCCCCCCATTGCCGGAGCAGGATCACCCAGACCAAG
>WEIS01022900.1:743-53897 GCA_013389965.1 Todus mexicanus | reverse complement strand
CAGGAAAGCACGTGCAGCTGTTCTGATCATCCATGCAGGGAGCTGGGCTGGCAGTCGGGCATCTTGAGCTAGAAGGAAGGCATGCAGGAGAGGTGGCTTCTCAGGGTGCTGCTTCTCGGGGTGCTTCTCCTCACTGAATAAGGACAATGTGATGAGAAAAGGTGCCAAACCTTTAGCAGATTTTAGTGATGTGAGATGTGCAAGTGCTCTCCTAGCTATCTTCCAAGCAGGAAGCTTTGAAATGAACCCTTCTTCTCTTTCTGCCATTCACAAAGTCTATGTCATGCCCAGAAAAGCTGGAAATAGAGCTGGAAACCATCACCTTCAAGTGACCCCATGCACAGCCAAGCAGTGCGAGGGATCAGTGTGCTTGAGTAACCAGACAGTGTGTGTGCTGTGATAGATTATGATGCCCTGCTAAGGAAACATCTCCACATCTTCCAAGTCTTGAGGGACCAGGGAGAAAACTTGGGAAAATAAATTAAGAATAGGTTTTCTTATCTTAGACCTTTTTGGGGCAGCAAAAGAGGCTCTGATAGGTATACGAAATTGAAATGTCTCTTCCTTGCAGAGCAAGTGTGTCTGCAAGAGGGGTTATGCCGGGGATGGCTACAACTGTGATGCAATCAACCCATGCCTTATGGACAACGGTGGCTGCCATGACTTGGTGAGTAGCGAAAGAGCTGCCCCAAGCGGGGCACGACAGTGGAAGTTCCTCTGCTCCCTCACAGAAGTTTTTCAGCCATGACATCAAGAGAATTGCAAAGTTATTTGTTATATTGTCTTACTGTGATGCCACTGTTATAAAGGTGGATGCTCTGATTTTTGTGAGTTCACACAACCAGAGCTATCACCTAGGCTTAGTTGCATTAGGTATAAATTCAGTGCCACTATAAAGGCAACAGGAGGAAGGTGCTTGTGTATTCTCCTCTAGCCCATGCCATGGAAGGCCAGAGTTCAGTTCCTAGATAGATGTTAACACTGTGTTTGCTCTCAAATTTCTCATTTCCTTGTATTTGCAGGCTACGTGTGTACCCCTTGGTGGAGGAGACAGATCCTGCACTTGCCCTGAGGGCTACGTCGGGGATGGTATGACATGCTACGGGGACATTCTAAAAGTGAGTAAAAAGCAAATGTCTGAGGTCTTCTTGGGACTGGAGAGAAATGGCTCTGCCCTCATTTTCCTTCTCTCTGTTACCTGAGTTGACTCCTTCTCCCAGCACCAGCCTGACAGCGCGAGCATGTCCCAAGGCCACAGGGACAGAACTAATGCCAAGGCAAATTACTGCCAATGAAACCACTGGCAGTAATTTCTAAGCTGCGTCACTCTGACTGTCCTGTGCAATAAGTCATCTTTTCTTTGTTGTTCAGAAGCTTTTTCAGGTCAGAGTTGCTAGACCTGCTTTTTGTCATAAGAAATATCAAAGCCCATTGTAGGTTCAATTGCTGTCCCTGGTAAACACGAGCAATTGCAGATGAGTTGGAAAGAGCTTGTTTGAGCATATATTTTTTCAATGGCTGAAGTTTGGTTTTAGGAGTGCCCATGTTACATGGGCCCGTGTTGCAGCCTATAGTGGTTGTGAGGTGAGAGGAATGTCTAAGTCGTTATTGCCAGACTTGATATTGCAAAGGGCTCCTTTCCCCTACCCTGGGTTTCCCTGCCCCACAGCCTCAGCGCCTAGCAGGGGTAACCCTTCTGTTGTTTCTGTTTGGAAGGAGCTGGCCAGGAATTCCCACTTCACAGGCTTCTACGGCTGGGTTAAGGTAAGAACGGCCATGAGATGCCCACACGGGTAAGTTCTATAGAAGTGAAGTCTCTGCAAATGTTGCTGTCAGAGGAAGAGCAACACCATTTACCTTTTTCATTAGAAATAAACAAAATGACAGTGAAGGAGAGAAAATATTACAGTGAATGCATGTAGAAAAGCTCTGGTGTTTGTGGTAGAGTGGGAGTCCTGAGTGTGTTTTGTGGGCCTTGTTTCTAGCACAGGAGGAAGCTGGGGCTGTGCTACACTTGATTTTCATGGTTGCATCATCTGCAAGTCCTGGCCATCGTAGCACAGCATGAAAGGGAAAGAACAGCTGTTGTTCAGAAGAACATGCTCTGAGAAGTTAGACTGTGTATTTGTATCTTTTCTTGTTACTGCTTCCCTGTCTCTGGTGTGGCAATAACAGAGACACTCAGATGGCAGCAAGTCTGTGAAGTCTGGCATCGAACTGAGCTTTGGCTCACCTGTCCTGCTGCATACATTGCTTTTGCCAGGAATAATCTTAGTCTCTCCCCCAAAACTGATGTGGAGGGTTTAGAAAGGATTTATGGATCTGATTGAACGGGTTTGAAGATTAGTTTAAGTGCAAAAGTAGGGCTTAAAGCAGCAGGTTCTCCCTCGGCAAATGGGTGTCAGCTCTTCTGGCTAAAGCACCCATAGCATTCACTGATTGCCTGCAGCACTTTCCTGCCGTGCTCAGGAGAGCCTGCTCTGCTGCTCAGCGTGGGCTCTTTCTGCACATCCCTCTCATGTGACTGCAAGAGTGGGACAGCTTGTTGGTTATATTTTGCGGTATGGATGTGGCAGTGGCATGTCTTATTTGTTCATTTTTGTGCTTTGGACAACAGAAATCTCTCTTCAGCATCCCAGCAGGAACCAATGTCACTGTCATGGTGCCATCAGAGGAAGCTATCAAAAACTTGAGCAAGACCGAGAAAGATTTCTGGCTGACTCCCAACATGCTGCCTTTTTTAGTCAGGTGCGAGAAGATTCCTGCTTTTGCTTTACTGTACCAAACAACAGCAACAAAACCACAAATTGGATTTCTGCTTGTACAAGACTAATAAAGAATTATCTTGAGACAAATATAGAAGCAAGTTTAAATATCTGGGAGGCAAACAATTTAGTAGGCATTTAAACCATAACAGACCACAGGCAATGGCAAGTGAATTTATTTTTCATGTATTTGCAGAGAGATGTTTTCCCCGTTATGTAGATGCAGGTGGTATCAGGACAAGTAATTCCCTCCATCATTTTCTCCACATGCTCAACTACTTTATGTGAGAAATATGAATGTTGGTATAGTTTTATTGCCTTGTTATGACAAACAGTGCCCTAATCTCTTCTTCACCTGCCTTTGTTCCCTTCAGAGCCCACTTTCTCGAAGGTGTCTTCACTGGTGAAAAGCTCAAAAAGTACAACGGGACAGAATTACCCACCCTGAACCCACAGATCAGATGGCAGATAAACACCAGCAGTGGCGTAAGGGTTTTGTACATAACGTGCATGTACCGGTATCAAATTGAACTGCTCAAGAGAAGCTGTATCCAGCAGGGAACCTGAATGGGCCCCTGATGCCTTCAAACTCAGACATCTTTCAGATATTGTGCCCAGATCAACCATGTGCAACTTTGAATGAACAATATATTTGTTTTGAACTCGCTTGGCAATTTCTGATCCTTTTGCTTCACCCTCTGATACTTCTGCAGGTATTAACCATCCAGAATGCAAGTATAGTTGTGAGTGACATCCCTGCCAGCAACGGCATTATTCACATCCTCAGCAAGGTACGTTGGTACAAGCGATACTGGGAAATGTTGCAGTTGTAGCAGTAGGTTTGTGATGCACTGTCTGTGACGGGGCCAAGGAGGAATACATGCCTGGACAGTTAGGAAGGGATATAATGGCAAAAATGTATTTTGTTATCACAAGGTCCTGACAGATGTTTCCTGTGCAGCAGTGTTTAATGTTTAAAATACTTGTCTCCAGGGCAAGCAGAAGGGGAGTTCCTCTTCTCTTGGCTGACAGAAGAAGACTTAAGGCTATTGCAGAATTGTGTAAAATGAGGCCTTTTCTGATTGCCTTTCTTGCAAGCAAGGCAGGAGGCTAGCGGGATTTTTCGCCAGAGCCCCTTGCTTAGGAACTTGCTTTTCCACAGGTTTTGTTGCCACCTTCAGAAGATATCCCACCGAGTCCTCCAGGTCTGCCGAAACAGCTCGAGACAGTTGCCTCATTCAGCATATTCAAGGAATTGCTACAGGTAAGCAGTTGAGGGGAGCACTGCTGTGATTGTCAGAACTGGTTTTTGAGCAAACGCTCACCTCGCCCTGTACTGGTGGAGCAAAATTTGGACTGCCTGGTGAGAAAAGGGAGACCCTGTTTCCTACCATTCCTGAGAGATCTTCTAGGATAGCCTTATTGAGCAGCCAAAGTTCTATACTTACAGTTAGATCTCTCTATCATTGGCATGTTATTTCAGTGGAAGATGGCCTGCTTCCCACAGACGCTCTCATGCTTGTGCAGGGCAGAGAAACCTAGAGGAAAAGGAAGACTTGTTCATAATCAAGAAGCTGTACTTAGGTCAGCCCAGGAGGAGGAGGAAGCAATTAGACATGTGTGCCTGAGTAGAAGTTGGATATCCCCTTTTCAAGCATTTCCTCTAGCACTCTTGCCCTTGTAATTGATTTCATGTGTGGTTCGGGTTTTAGTGAGTATAAGCGTCATTGCTAGTGTTATTTTTTGGATATTTTTCAGGAATACCAGCTCATGGGAAAAATCGAGTCCTCTGAAAAATACACAGTTTTTGTTCCTGGAAATAATTCCATTGAGGAGTACTGCCGTGCTGCCAATGTGACCCAGCTGGTAAGCTCACTGCTCGCTTACAGTTTGAATGCAGTAAGTGGAGGGACATGTACTCTGTCAGATCATAAACTTGAGCTGGGTGGATTTGAGCATGGAGGGGAGAAGCATGTCTGATGCCAAAAGCTGGTAGAAATGTGGCAGAGGGAGATGAGAGGGTTTCCTGGGGTGTTGCAATGGCATCTGAAAAGAATATTTGTACGCCAAACGCAAATTCCTGGGTAGACTTGTATGTGGATAGATGGCACAATAGATTCCCTTTCCTAACTGGCTGTGGCATAGCTGTGGCAATTTTCAACCTTTTGAAAGGTTCCAAAACACATTTATAGCTTCATTCAGTAAAAGAGTCGCCACATATGATTAGTCATCAGTGATAGGGAGTTACTAGGCTTAATTAGATGGTTAGAAACTCTTCTTACACCATACTTCTAACTGAATTGCAGTATAGGAAGTCAAAAGAGTCCTAACATTTGGGTTTTTTCATGGATTTAGGACAACGAGACAGTGCAGTACCATGTTGTACTGGGAGAGAAGCTCTCACCCAAGGACTTGAGAAGTGGAATTCATAAGAACAGCATGTTAGGGCTCTCCTACTGGCTGATGTTTTATCAGAACAGCACTCAGGTAAGGAAGACTCTTCTGCCATTTGAGGATCTGGCTTGACCTGTTACTTTCTAAGGCTGCTGGCTGGATACACCCACCTGTGTTTTGCCCACTCTTACAAGTTTACCTACTGTGACTGTCTGTCAAGCAATCCATGCAGGTGGAGTTGAAGGTTATCATCTCAGGCATTTTCTTCTCCTTTGCAGAAGTTCGTCAATAATATTCCTTTGGACGGAAAATTTCTTGAGACAAAAAATGGCATGCTGATCGGGGTTTCACAGGTCCTCCAGATACGGAAGAATCGTTGCACTGCCAATACCACCACCATACAAAAGGTACTGATGATTACCAAGGAGCTGACCACTATTTCACAGGATTTCTCCACATGCTGAACCAAACTGATGAATAGCCAACAACCTTCCTTGTCTCTTCCACATGGATGAGACAGTAGCCTGTGGTCTGACCCCAGGTGAGCCTCATGTGAAATAGGGCATCATGGGCTGCATATTTGCAGCCTCATGTGAAAGAACTCCAGGCCGACAGAAAGTCCTACCCCAGCTCAGAGAGTCAGGAAAGGTGTAGCATGTGACCTCTTCTGGTTTGTTTTGTACTACAGTCTCTGGAGTGCAGAAATAAGACCTTGTGTACACCACTGGCGTGGAGGAATAAGACCTTAGGTGAAGCATTTGATAGCAGCCAGGACCTGAGGGTCATGCATCACAGTTTTTCTTCTTTTGGTGTTTTGAGCCATGGAGATAAATACATCTTTGTCTTTGTCCCAGCCAGCAGCCTGTACAGCATCATTTGTAATTCAAGATTATTGTCTTGATGACGTGGGTAGAGGGCACACATGTGACTTGTCCTGTTCTCTGTGCCCTAGTCAAGATGCGGCAAGTGTGAGAAGGGGATCAAATGTCCTCCTGGATCAGTCCTTGTGGTGAGTCTTTGATTAATCTCACAGACATCTTTGACATTCAGACTGTTTGCAGATTGTGCTTTGATGTCCTTCTGTTGCTCTATAGATGTCATCTCGACAGCCAAAAAAATGTGGTCCTGAGTCTCTCTGTGGCTCATTCATTAGCAAAGTTTGTAAAGAGAAGGCAGAAACCAAGGGAGGCATACACAGGAGAAACACAAACATGAGCCGTGAGGCTCCTTACAGAGCTGGCACCAGGCTTTGCCTGAATTTCAGAGCCCTTCACAGCATGCAGTGGAGGGAGTTTACTACCTCAGCAGGGAAGAAGAGATGTCTTTCACTCTTTTGACATTATCATCAAGGAAATACAGCTTAGGAATGCAAACCACAATTTCCCAGCCTGGACCACTGATTTGTTCACGCAGATGGGCTGGTTGTGCCTGCAGCTTGTTTTGTGAGTGAGTAACAAACCAGAGAGGAAAACAACTAAACATTTCATCTCCATGCTGGCTATGAATTGCCAGCAGCCAGATCTGACTTCCTAGGCTTAATTACTTTACTCTATGCCCAAAATTTCCCAATTACTTTTTCTCAGTATCCACACTGATGTGTATGATGGATTTGGGAGGTAATAAAACAGACTCTCACATCTAGAGAAGCCTCATTGGTCTCAGCTCTGGATAGCCAAAATTTTTAGGGCTGTTCCTGTAGGATAAAAAACATTATTCCTCTGTTAGGCAAGAAAGCTGCCACATGGGCCAAAATGTACAAGGTTTGTCTAAATGTTGTAATATCTTCTATCTGTATCTATGTTAATTATATCTGCAGGAATCACCAGGAAGCAAGAATCTGGCTCGCTGTGAATTGCGCTCTGGGGATGCAGGAATACTTGGCTGCCATTTCACCTGTGCAAAAGTTTCTCTGGTAAGAAAAACCTTTGCCTCGGATTCACTTTGACAAAAGCAAAATTAGAAATGCAGCCACAGAAATTCAGCCCGTGCTGAAGTCCTGGCTGCATTTGTGCCACTGTGTAGCTGAGCCTGGGCTCGTCTGGAGCCACTCTCCATCCTGGAAATAGAGGGCATTGGAATAAAAACAAACCTGTGGAAATGTCTGGACAGTGATGGATTGTGGTCTGCCACTTTGGTATTGTTGCTCTGGGTTTTGTCCTGAAGAGGAAGAGAAGGAGTTGAGTGTTTGTAGTCTGGTTTCCTAAGGAAATGAGGCATGAATGATGGCATTTTGCTTGTGGATGTGCCTTCCCAAATAACTGGTGACTAACGGGAGCTGAATCAAAGGGAGGAGCAGAAGGTCTCGCACCTATCATGGCCCCTACCAGTTTTGTGAAAATGTGTGGCTGGGAGAAAACACTTGAAGAGGAAATGGTAGAAGACAGACTTGAGTGAATTTGAGCTCTTATACGTATTGAAGCATCTCCCTGGAAAGTTTGGTGGGAATGAGAGATTGAGGAGAAGGGAGAGAGGGAGTTGAACGTACACTAGTCACATGGTGAGCTTCAGCCAGCACTTGTACCTCACTGGGCACTTCTACAGCCCTTCATTAGATGGTATTTCTCTTCCTCTATAGTGTCCAACTTGGTCCCATCATGGTTTCCCCTCTCCATGGGTAGGTATAGAAAGAAGTGAGAGCAGTTAAACCAGGCTTCTGAATCAAATCACCTTTATGGCAGAGCCTCTCTCTGCCCAGACAAGTATCTTATCGGTGGATCACACTAACGACACAAGCAGGTGATAGGATGGATGGGCAAATGACTGACCATTTGTTACTCGCCAAATGGCTGGTGTTATTCAAGGGCAGTGCGGACCTCTACATGAAGCTCTGAGCAATAGAGCACCTCATTTTAGGGGGTTCACTCCATCCTACCTGCACACATCTGGCCCTTTCATGGGTTGGCAGAAATTACGGCTGTCACACAGTTAAAGGAATAGAATGGCTTCCACCATACAGCTGGACCTTGCCTGTGCTGCACAAGACAGCTCACACCAACTTGTTCTTCTTCGTTCTGCAGAGGTCTGTCTGCTGCCCCGGCTACTACGGACACATGTGTGAGATGTGCCCAGGGAAGCCAGGCCAGTGGTGCTCTGGGAACGGGGAATGCCAGGACGGCATCCAGGGCAGCGGAGAGTGCCAATGCCTGGAGGGTTTCCACGGCACTGCCTGTGAGATGTGTGAAGTGGGCCGATATGGAGCTGACTGCAAATCAGGTGACACCGGTGGCTGTTGCCGTTTCTCTCTATCATCCTACTTGCAAGGGGAGAAAAGTGGCCATGTCTCAGCTCTTGAGAGGGGTGGTGGGAGGGAACAGGTGTCCCAAGACCTCTGAGACAGGCAAACAGCTGGCAGCCCACCAAGAGAGGGATGGTGGGAGTGAGCGCTTGTGGACAGATGAAGGAGGGGCCCATTTTTCATCGCCAAGGCATGACTGCCATGCCACTCATCCTGCTTCCACCCAAACCACAGAAAGCAGAGGCAGGGGGGCTGCTCCTGGGCTTTTTAGCTTGGTAATGAAGGAACAAGAGCTGATACTCCCATGACATTTTCCTTATGGCGGTTTGATGCATTGGATTGGGAAGCGAGCAGCCAGTGAAATGGCAGCAATGACACTCTGCTTGTGAGAGCTGGTTGGTTTGTCAGTGAGGAGTGCTTGTGTTTCCCCTGCAGAATGTGCCTGCGACAACGGCATATGTAACGATGGACTGCAAGGGGACGGGAGCTGCGAGTGCTTCCCAGGGTGGACGGGCCCTACCTGCCAAGAAAGTACGTGAGTGTGCAGGGGCCTGTGCTGTAATATTTGGGCAGAGAAATCTGTGTGATCTTCTTTAATTGCCAGAGCAAGTATGTGTTAGCTGAGCAAGGTGACCACAGTCACATGTGTTTTGCATCCACCAGAGGCTTTCCAGACCGTGCTTATTCCTGCACACAACCTGCATTTAAAGTGTGACTTCCCCAACAGCATATGAGCCCTTGAGTTATTTGGGTGAAATTCATACAGAGAAAAGCATATCACCTGCTTCCATCCCCACTGAGATTTGAGGTACCTCAAGTACAGCTCCTTGCTCTGGGAGAGAGAAATGGAAGCTCCCACCCAGACTGGGTTGACCATGACTCCTGTTACTTGCGTAAAGATGTGACAGAAGCCTCCAAAGGGTTCCAGTGTGTCTGCTGAGTTGTTTTTTCTGCTCACAGGATTCATTGATTTAGGTGAGCTCAGGCCATGGTCTGCAGTTCTCAATAAGTCTATCAATCATCCTATGTCACAGTAATATGTTGAAGATGGTTGTTCCTAGGATTTGGGATTATGATTACCATTGGAATGGGAAGGAACCAGAGCTCTTAAATTACCCTGGCATTTTTAAAGGTTTGCACACAAAGATTGACTTTGTAGTGAAATCAAATGTTTTGGGGGCATTTAGAGAAACTGAGAGAAGCTACCCTATCTAGTCTAAGTGTAAAGCATGAAAATAATCTTTTTGCTTTGAAAGGGGCCCAGGCAAATGGCCCCATATTTCTGGATTAACAAGGTTTCATTCCTAGCAGTATGAAGGCCATGCAGGTAGGGTAAAATTGAACCATTAGCTCTGACAGAGAACATCAAATTTACTCCACTGCAAAGCACCAGAACATAAATCCCATGAGGTTTTCCTGCTGCCACACAAGACAGGAGAGTGAGCATAACTGCTGGTGTGTCGCAGCACCAGGCAGGGCACCATAAGCATGACAGTGAGGTTGTTTGCAGGGTCGCTGGCAGAAGTAGCCCTAGCAAGTGCTAAACTGAAAACACCAAGTCACATTTGTGTTTTCTGTTGCAGGAATCAAGGTTGACTTATGCAATAACACTTGCCATCAAATGGCCAAGTAAGTACAGACAAGGGGCCGGGTGAGTCTGAAGAAGTCCTGTGTGTTTGCAGGTGTTTACATAGAGGTGATTGTGTTCAGGGCTTTGCAGAGGGCTGGGAGAAGGTGCATACTCATTAAAGATGCATAAATGTCAGTTCCTTTCTGGGAACTCTTTGGTGCTACGCTGCATCCAGTCTCCTCAAGGATTTTGTGTGTCTGAGCATAAATTCTTTCAAGTGCCTTCTCTACATGTGGATGGGAGAAAGCAGAGACTCTAAAAGACTCCAAGTCTGGCCTTGCTCATAGAGCAAACCAAACCAGCCTTTTAAAAGCCCCTTCTGCCTTGCCTGCCCCCACCAAGGATTTAAATAGGTTAATGAGCGGTGATAACTCCCTCTTGCTGCCTTCTCCACCCATTTTCTGGTTCCCTGCCTTGTGGGACTGGGACCCAGCAATCTCCATTGTACTGTGTAGAAGGACATGGGCATGGTGAAGGTGTGAGTGTGAAGCCTGTGCCTGGATGCCAGCTCCCTGGCCAGCGTGACCTGAGTATTTGGTGCTGTAAACAAACACACAGCAACTGCAGGCACGTTCCACCTTGTGGTCATTGCAGTCTCTTAAGCTGCACATACCAGACTAGTACAGTGTTTCCCACTGGCTGAGCAAATCAGGAGGTGTCATCAGTGATTGCTTATCCCTTTCCTGTTTCAGCTGCCTCAATAGTTCTGCAGATTCCTCACCCATGTGCATCTGCTCTGCTGGATACACAGGGAATGGGACCCATTGCACAGGTACATCCAGCAATTGTGGGCAAGATTCAAGGCTTGTAAACACCTGTTGAAGTTACACAAAGATAAAGGTTTTGTTTGTGAAATAAATGACACAATGGTGCCAGGGGAAAGATCATTCAAATCCTTTCCCTCTCAGCTGCCCACCATGAACTCTGCCATGCTCTGGCAGAAAAGTTGTCATATCTGGAGCTTTACACAGGATACTCTTAACATTGCTAGAGCCTATGAGAGAGGAGTAAAAAGTCAGGCAAGTGTAGCATGGCAGTTCTTATTGCTTGTGGAGAGATGCACGTGAATGGGTTGTATTAGTTCTGACATCACAGCAATGGTGGTAAAGATACAACAATTTTGGCCATGAATCCCCGCAATACGGATACTTCATTTCCTTAGAACATTGTGCTCCTCCTATTTGCTGGCCTCTGCCGGCAGCTAAACACCACGAAGCCACTCGCCCACCACTTCCCCCATCCCCCCAACCCCTCCTGTGGGATGGTAAGGAGAATCAGGAGGAAGAAAAAAGCTGAGACCCCAAGGGTTGAGATAAGGACAGTTTAATAAAACAACACAGAGAGATAAGAAAAAACCAGCATTAATGATAGTATTAATGAAATGAGAGACAAAGCAAGTGACAGAAGCCAGGAAGGCTTTACCTGTATCTGAGAAGCCAACTTTCCCTGCTCTGGCAGCACTGAAGCTCCACACTGAAACAGCTTTAAAACAGGAGCCCCCTCAGCCTACCCCTCCCCTTCTATAGGGGCAGGACTCAATGTGGGATCCAATATGCCCCTGGCTGGTTGGGTTGATTATCTGGCTGTGGCCCCTCCCAGCTGCAGCCTCTCCCAACTGCTGCTGGGGATAATTAACCCAAACTGAACCCAGGACACCACGTCAAAATCGGGTAGAAGCAGTGCAGCAGTTGTGCCAAAATGAGGCAGGACTTCAGGACATTGCTCTAGAGCTACACACAAACCTGGTCTATGTCCAAAGCAAACAGACAAGAAATAAATACTCAGAGTGATTAAATCCTAACAGTCAAAACACTGGTAGACATCACAGCTTCTTTTCAGTATTGCCTTTGTTTGGAAATGAGGGGGGTTGGGAACGGAAGCAGAAAACATTTACATTGTGCGGGGGAATATTTTTTCTTCTCATCTGACCATTTTTAGTGAGCAAATGCTGTGACAAAAAGACTCGTTAGTCCCATTTGGGGGTTACTTAAGCTCAACATGACTTTGGACTGGCCTCTCTCAGATCCAGATGAGGCCCCGTGCCCCTAAAGGACCTACAGTTTCATCAGGAAACAAAGGGATTTTAATAAGACGTGAATTTTGTTAAGATGGGTGATCACAATGCTCTGAGCTGATTCTGCTTCTCTTGTTCATGGTCACAGAAATAGATCCATGCACTATCGACCACGGTGGCTGCTCTTTACACGCCGTGTGTACTAAAGTGTCCCCAGGGGAGAGAACTTGTGTTTGCAAGGAAGGCTACGTTGGAGACGGGACGCTCTGCATGGGTGAGCGCTCAGTTCATGCTTTGATGACAGTGTTGAGACCTTAGCCATGTGAAGGGGAATTTCAGACTAAAAGTGTTAAAATTTTGGGTTAAAGCATTGAATTCTCCTTTCACTTTGTTCATGCTGTGATTATTTCAAAGCAAGTAATCGCTGGCTGATCATGATTCAGCTGTCTTTCTGCTTTTCATTGAGGTGTACACATACAGTACGTGTGTACGTACCTCCCTGTAGGCAGGTGTCCAGCATTCTCCCAAGTCCTGATGGACGAAGTGGTCCTCACTGTCTGAGCACAGTGCCACCCGAAACTGTGCAGAGAGCCCACGCTGCCCTTAGCACCTGTCTTGGTGGATGGCCTCAGACCAGTGTTTTGGTCTCAAACCAAGAGCCGTGAGAGGTTTCTTGCCCTGATGCATATCATGGAGGGCCCAGAGACAGAGGGTGGGGACAATCTCCCACATTGGTGCTCTGAGATGAAGATGGAGCTGTGGGAGAGTCCAGTCCTCTCATATCCTTTAAAGCACACCCAGGCAGGTGGGGGATTTTCTGTGGGCAGATTTATACAACTCAGAGACCCACGTGTGGCAGGAGGAGAACTTACAGTTGTATCCTATTCCTTTGCTGTCATAAGTCACTTTTCCACCAAGACGTTTCCCAAGCTGGGAAGGTCCTCCCTGTAGCTTTCCCAATACCTCTTTGGGTCACCAATTCCCAGCTGCCTTGAGCAGCCCCCAACAATAATGTGGCCTTCTTGTCTTGCTGCAGAAATTGATCTCTGTCTTGAAAGCAACGGGGGCTGCCACACCCACGCTGAGTGTATTAAAACGGGCCCACGGAAGGTGAGTACATGAGATGGGTGTCAGGGCAATGGTATCACAGAGGTTGTCAAAGCTGTGGCACTTCCATTGCAGTGCGCTGCCCTATGCATATTACCTTCCACATAGAAAGGGGGCCTGGGAAGGGCATGAAAAAATTGCGGTTTCCTTGAAAGCAGAAGCCTTCCATTGGCCAGAGGCTGGAGGCAGCCTCTGGTCATATTTGTTGCTCACACAAGCATGGTTATTCATGAACGTAGTGATGAGTGCTACACCACATGCTTTCTACCCAGCTGAGATGCTGTGTGTTTTCTTTATTGGGTCCAAGTTTCAGACTGAGTGTCTGTTCTCCTTCCAGGTCGCCTGCAACTGCCTTCCTGGCTACAGCGGGGATGGCGTGAGCCACTGCAACCCCATCAACTTGTGCGAACAGGTACATCTGCATTTTACTGGTACCAGAGGTGAAGGCCACAGCCCTGCAGCATTCCTTTCTCCCAACACTTAACAGCAAGAACAGGGTTAGCCTGCTTGTTTGGAGCTGGCTGTCTTGCCTTTTCACATACTGAAGGGATTTCCTGGTGTGTTTGGCTCCATTGCCTCTCACAATGACCTGCAAGTATGTTGGGCACCTGGCACTCCCTGTTGTGGTAGATGCAGTGTGGAAACAGTGACATGGGGTTGGACACATGGGCTTGTTTCTCTGCATCCATTTTGTGTGGGACATGCTCAAAAGCTTAAGAAGAATCTGTGCTCACAGTATTGTTGTCATGTTAAACTGTCTCTCTGAATCACGGGTTTTGTCATCACTCTGGGCTCCAAAATAAGGTGTGAAAGTCTTGTTTCATGGGAGGATTTGGTGCTGAAAAGCCCTTGAGGATTTGGATGAGGTTTATTCTAAGGCACTAGACAGATGGGAGGAATGGTTTTCTTTCCTCTGGACTGGATGCAGTTAGCAGCTCCCACACGCAAGTCTCCATCCAAATTGTTGGTGCTGCCCCTCCACACAAGCCTTTTCCTCTTCTCGCTAGAACAACGGAGGCTGTAGTCCCTTTGGGCTCTGCAAGTACACAGGCCCTGGCACTCGAAACTGCTCCTGCTCTTGGCACAGCATCGGAGATGGCTTCACCTGCCGTGGCAAAGTCTATCAGGTGAGAAGCACGCACAGCATCTTTTGTGCTTGAGCCCCTCTGAGTGCAAACCCTGCAGCAAACCACACCCTCCCCTCCATGTGAGCAGATCTGTAGTGTCATATTGACACAGGTGTGGTGTAGAAGCAGAGACAGGCAAAATAGCCATAAATCGCAGGTGTATTTGGTGTGTCAGCTGCGGGAGAGAGTCACAGTAAAGCAGCTTTACTCCAGAGGGAGTCATGATGTGAACACTGCCGCTCTGCCAGCAGCACTGGCCATATCTCCAGGGTGCTGGGTTTTTAATGTTATAAGCAAATGGGAGTAATGTTTTTATTTTTCCCAAGGGAACCCACTTCTCCCATTCTGTGGGATCAGGCAGGTATCCCCTGTGGCCATGCCAGGACTCGGGGTCCAGTCTGGAAGGCAGCAGTCTGTCTCTAGCTCTATTGCCAATGCAGCAGCTGTCCTTGGGCAAACTGGTGACTTTTTCTAGTAGCAGCAAATAAAAGCTGTCATCCCCACAGCAGAGCCATGACGAAAGAGATGGACTCAGTTCTGTGCTTCTGCTCTTACTGAAAGTGTGGCAAGGAGAGGGCGTTTGCCCTGCCAAACATGTGCCTGCCACTGCACAGCATCCCAGAACTGGTAGTGGCAGCACAGTGGGGTTAAAGTGGAGGTTTTGTGAAGCACTTGAGGTGTCCCATGAGCAGATGATCAGGTAGACCTATGAGACAGCTGCTGCAGAAGCAGCCAGCTTTCATCTCTCTGTCCGCTCCATCCTGCAGCATCTGTGACGTGAATGGTCCATGGAGGCAGAAGTTACTGCCTGCTTTGTAACCTCCATGTCATTCATGCCCACGGTGCAAGGGAGAGAGGGAAAAATCACTACGGCGTGTCAGGAGAACTAGTGTCTCATAGGGTCGGAGAGTGACCTGGAGTGGGAGGAGCAGGTCACTGTGCTGGCTGGTGAGGAGCAAGTGGAAGGGACTCTGCTAACATCAGCTGTTTCTCTTTGTTTAAGGAGCTTGGAAGGACCGAAGATGCATCCGTGTTCTTTAAGATGATACTGGTTGGTGACAAACTGCTTTGCCCTTGTCTCTGTGTAGTAAATCCCACTCAGGGTTTCCTGCAAAGGGTTTTGTTAACTGGAATTGTGTCTTCTGTTTTCTTTCCCACAAATGCTCTTCCACCACAGGCAGAAAGCATCAAGGAGCTCAGTGGGGCTGGGCCTTTCACTGTCTTTGTCCCACGGACAGATTTCATAGGAAACACCACAACAGTAAGTGTCCTCCCATCCCAAGCACTGTCAGGTGTTTGGCAAGCTCCAGTTGTGGCAATGCTCTCTCCGGGGCTGTTCTGCCCAGTGAACTGAAGCAAAGGGGCTGTACTGTTCTGAGCATTCACCATGTTTTTGGGGACTGGCGTCCCTGCAGGCCTGGGTCAGAGGAGGCTTGGGTAATCCAGGTCTCCCTCATCTGGTCTAAGGGCCCCTCCTGCACAGCAAAGGCTCCACAGTGGGACCTCATTCTTGTTTTCTGTCTGTAGTTTGAGGAGTGGAGGAGCAGAGGTCTCCTCCGGGACCTGCTTCGCTATCACATGGTGGGTTGCCAGAAACTGCTGTCCAGCGACCTGGAAGCCCAGGAGTCTCTTACATCTCTATCTGGCCACAAAATAAAGATCACAGTGAAAGAGGTAGTTCTCTGCCACAACTCCCTTCCCTGTCTCACTTCTCAGGATCTCACTTTGGCTGTCATTTGAGGGCCCTTGTCTAGGGCCCACAGACAGCTCACAGGGTAGTGCTGTGGGTGTGAATACCTCATCGCATCCCTTCTCTCTCAGAATAGCATCTATCTCAATGAGGAAGCCAAAGTGGTCGTGAGTGACATCGTTGGTGTGAACGGGGTCATTCATTTCATCAACAAGCTCCTCATTCCAAGTGACCTGGTGGACCGTAACATTTCCTCAAACATCTCACGGGTAAGGCTGGAGCAATGACAGTGCCCACCTCCCTGGTCCTAGCTGCGCAGGGGATGTCTGAGGGCACAGAATTGGCTTGTGAAGGGGACAGCTTCTGTGGTATAGCCGTATATGGGACAGAAGGAGCCTCATCCATCACTGGAGAACACCAGTACTGGATGTAGGCAGGGGGAATCATGTCCCAGAGCAACCATCACACTCTTTTATAGTGCAGAGCAGATTGCAGTGTGAGATTGCTAATGTCTCTCTGGTGCTCCTGAAACAAGCGCCAGGAGCTTATAACTCCTGCATTTTACAGTCAATAACACATTTTCTGTACAGCACAGCAGAGTGCTGAAATTCATCCCAGCTCCTGCCACAGCAGTGTCTATGCAGGATGAATCAGACAAGTAGTGGCTGCTGAATGCCAGCGCTCACCGGGCCAAATCCATCAGCATGATGATGACAGAGATAAACTTGTCATCTTTATTTACTGTAGTTTTTAACTGTCTGATTTCTCCCCTGCATTGCTGCTCCATATCCTGGAGTGGGACCTCTTAGCCATGGTTGTTTGCTTTCTTCCCTCTGCAGCAAAATATCACAGAAGTGGCAGAGGCCTTTGGGTACACCATCTACAGCAAGCTGCTGCAGGTGAGCAACCAGACTTTGCTGCTCTCTGGGGAGGTGGTGTGTTCATGTGCATGTTCATTCTGGGCTTGTGGCATTTTCTTTGTATCCCTTCTTATCTTGGACAGGACGCAGAGCTGCTTCCACTGATTAGTGACCCGCTGCACAGACCCTTCACCATGCTGTGGCCCACAGATGCCGCATTTAATGCCCTCTCAGAGAAAAGGCAGAAGTGGCTGTACCGCAGAGAGCATCGGGACGTGCTGGCCTCCTACCTCAAAGCACACATGATCAGGGACACAAAGGTAAATGTGACAACAAACAGGCTCCTACCTCCTGAAGCTGCATGTGGTGCCAACACTTGCCTATGGTTACGCCAGAGTGGTCTTTCCCAATGTTTTGCTGTTATAGACCATGCAGTATACTAGAATCATAGAGTCATTTCAGATGGAAAAGACCTTTAAGATCATCGAGCCCAACCATTGGCCCAGCACTGCCAGGGCACCAGTAAACCATGTCCCTCAGCACCACATTGTCACGCCTTGTAAAATACCTCCAGGGATGGTGATTCCACCACTTCCTTGGGCAGCCTGGGCCAGCACTTGATAACCCTTTCAAGAAAGAAATTTTTCCTAATGTCCAACCTAAACCTCCCCTGATACAACTCGAGGCTGTTTCCTCTTGTCCTATTGCTTGTTAATTGGGAGAAGAGACCAACCCCCACCTGACTCCAACCTCCTTCCAGGGAGCTTTAGAGATTGAGAAGGTTTCCCCTGACCTTCCTTTTCTCCAGGCTAAACAACCTCAGTTCCCTCAGATGCTCCTCCTAAGACTTGTGCTCTAGACCCTTCACCAGTTTCATTGCCTTTCTTTGGACACTCTTCAGCAACCCAATGCCATTCTTGTAGTGAGTGGCCCAAAATCGAACCCAATATTTGAGGTGCAGCCTCACCAGTGCCGAGCGCAGAGATAATTAGCCTTGAGATGTTGTCCTGGGGAGGCCGCGTCACCCCTAGAGCACAAAGCTCAGAAACAGGCTTTTTTCTCTAGGGCGGATGAACAAGGGAAGAGTCTAGCTGAGCAAAACCAGGGTCTGCTTATGCACACTGGCCTCTCTCCTTTTTCCCTCTTAGATTGTTGCTGGGAATGTGCCCCAGGTCACATCCATACGGACCATGCATGGCTCCACCGTCTCGTTCAGCTGCAGCAAAACGCATGTGGTGAGTGATGGCGATGCTGGGCTCGGCTTTCCACTGAGCAAGTGTCCCTGCACACAGCCATGGGGCAAGTGATGCTCCGTGTTGGTCGCTGTCAGGAAGCGAGCACAGAGTTGGGGGGTTTGCAGGCTGGGACACCCCCTGCCCTGTCTACAGCCTGCAGAGAAACTCAAGACTCTGCAGCCAGCCAGTGGAAAAGTGCAGAGACGTGTTACCTGCACATGTACTTCATGATGACCAGATTGCAAAGCTGGCCATATGGTGCCATGACCTTTACCAAGCACATGTTGCATGGACAGAGGCTGTTTGTTAGGAGAGATCACTGTGAAATCTGACAATTGGGAGGGGTGGTCAGGGACAGGGGGGTGACAGCTCAAACAGACACCCTTAGGGTGGTGCAGCCAGGAGGTATGAAGTGCCAGGATCAAAAGTTGCTTTCTTCTTCTGGTAGGGAGAGCTTCTGGTGGGAAATGGCGATGCCACCATTGTCCAGAGACACATGGAATTCAATGGGGGCATTGCTTATGGCATCGATAGGCTGTTGGAGCCGCCGGATCTGGGATCTCGGTGTGATGAGTTCATCTTTGTTGAGCTGCAGGTGAGCACTTGTGATGAAGCCACATATTGCCTGGGAAGGGGGATGTTCAGAGGGCTTCCTGCTTTAACTCAGCAAAGCCCTGAGCAGCTGAGTGAGAAGAAGCACATATTAAGTTGTTGTGAGCTTTCTTTCTCCCCTCCACAGGGATCTACAGAGAGCTGCGGACTCTGCGGCTTTGAGCCACCCTGCCCTGCTGGCTCTGTTCAACGGGTAAAGCTCACAGCTTTGTCTCCAAGGAGGCCTGTTACAGGGCTGATGGTGATACCCACCCCCCCCGCCATGTGTTAGCAGCAAAATGAAGGCACATCTGCATGGGGCGAGTCCCTCAGCTCGCTCATACTTTCTATGCCTTGCCCCAAGTCACGCAGTCCCATAGGGCAGGAGCTGGGCTGACCAACATGGAGTCAGGGGCTCCAAGGGTCTTTTCTTGGTCAATCCCTATGTGGGTGACAGCAGCTGGAGGGGTCCCTGCAGCAGCACTGGGGGCTTCTCTGGTGCTGGATAGCAAAAGACCACAGCCTGGCTGCTCGACACAGACCAGGGCTCAGAAGGTGAGCAGCCTTCAGGGCCAGGGGCTGTATTCTACTCACACTGCATCGCCTGTTGTCTCTGTGCCAGGCATCTGGCATGTCCCTGAGGCACATCTGTGGCTCTTCTGTCACCAGTGCCATCGTATATTAGGAAGTCTCTGTTACTTGTCATAAAACTGAACGAGTGGCCCAAGAAAAGGCAAGGTGAGACATCAGTGACCAATGTGGCCAACTCTGTGTTTCACCTGTTTCCTCACAGGGGGACACCAAGCGCTGCTATTATTATGGAAACCACCTGTTGAGAAACACTTTTCTGTTTCACCGCAACTCCCTGTTGCGGCCGCCCTCCCCGTGGGACCCCTTCAGGAGACACTTCTCTTCCAGGGGGCCTCTGAAACGAGGCTGCAAGAGGAGCTGTGTTTCCTCCCACTGGGTCCCTCAGTGCTGCGCAAACCACTACGGCCGTGACTGTCAGGGTAAGGAGCTGCGCAACCCTTTCCTGCCCTCGTCCTTTCTCGTGTGGGAAGGTGGCATTACTGGTTCAGCACGTCCATCAGTGTGCTTCCCTGGGGAAGAGTGGGCAAAACGCTAGGCAGGGACCCCCCCGAGTCTGTAGAGTGCAGGGAACGATCCTCTGGGGGGGGGTGTGGATGGTATCACAACAGGGAATGCCCTTTCCTTGGAGAACTGCTTGTCCCCATGGAGAGCAGACCAGGCTGCTGGGGGTGGCTCTCAGGCATGTCACACACCCCTAGATGTTGCCAATATTCAACCATTTCTTGCCACCAGCCCTGTGCACTGATGGTTTAGCATGAGGGGGGAGAGCCAGCACAGACGCAGCACCCTGCAGCAGAGGGCTTCCCAGGCTGCAAGCTACACCAAATTTGTCCCTCTTGCCCCAGTTCCTAAGGTTTAGTCTCATGGGATGTCCCCAGCACTCACCCCCTAGACTGCCGAGCAGGTGCTGTGTGGTCCGAGCATCCCACAAGCAGCAGCTCCCGTGGGGTACAGGCTCTGCGGGTGGCTCCCCTCCAGCACAGGGGCACTTTGTCATCACAGCCCCACTGAGGTGTCCCATTTGCAGCATGTCCGGGAGGGCTAGAGGCACCATGCAGTAACCGTGGTACCTGCGATGACAAAATCAGTGGTTCGGGGAGATGCAACTGCAGCCAGGCTTTCATCGGGACCAGCTGCGAGCTGTGTGCGCCGGGCAGATACGGACCTGAGTGCCGAGGTAAGGGGGGAGCTGTGGGGTGGCAGCGACAAGAGGGTGTGTGGAGGGGTGGCTGCAGCACATGGTGCTACCTGGAGAGCGGGTAGGTGCTGGGCTGACCTCTCTGCAGCCCGCAGCGTGGCAATCGGCACTGCCACGTGTGCATCGGTCCCCACACCACTCGGGTCAGAACGCTGGGGCTGGGGACATCCCTCCCTGGGCTCTTGGCCAGACAACTGTTAATCCAGTTGCAGTTTGAGGAGGTTCAGTGGCACACGCCAGGAGCTGTGGCCAGTGTGGTCATGCTGCCGATGGGCTCCCTCTGCGGCGAGGCCCAGGGAAGGGTCAAAGACCTATTCTCATTTCTCAGGCACAGCTGAGAGCTTCAGTCTGGCAGAGAGTATTAAGATGTATTTTGAGTTCGAGGACAAATCCGTAACTTGTGATGAACCCTCTACAGAAAGGACATCTCCTGGGACATGCTCAGCAGGGACCTCTGCCCTGTGAGGCCAAGGCAAAGGGAAGGAAAAGGGCGTTCCCCATCCTCCCATTCATGTTTTTGAGGGCTGTATGTTTGCAGGGATTCAGAGAGAAAAGAACGCACCTCTAGAAATGCCCAGGGGAGGGGACCGGTGGGGGGTTTGTGGGTGCAGAGAGGCTTCTCTGCCTCTGTGAAGGGTGCATGTTGGAGAGGAGAGGGCCAGAGCTGGCAGTGACAGGAAGGGATGCGTGCGTACAGCCGTGCCTGCCTTCACACACGGCCCACACAAGCCACATTTCTGCTGCGTGACTGTCCCATGGCCCCAGCATAGGCTTTCACTGCCACCGAGGCAGATGCCGTGACAGTGTTTTCATCCATTCCTCACAGAGTGCAACTGTACCGAGAACGGCGTGTGCAATGGAGGGCTGCACGGTGATGGCTTCTGCTTCTGTGCCGAGGGCTGGACCGGAGCGCGCTGCGAAAGCAGACTAGGTGAGGGATGCCAAGCCCCACCACCCGCTTACTCCCTGGGACCTGGGGCCAGATGGCTGCTTTCCCAGGAGCTGGAGTGTTCAAGCAGCCAGTCAAAAATATCTGCAAAAAAGAGTTCACAGTTGTGGGGCTCATCCTGAGACCTGGCCCATGTTGTTGAATTTCACAAGGGTTGGGGTGGTGAGGAAGAGGAGGAGGAGACAAGCTCCACTTGATCATATAGAATCATAGACCGGTTTGGGTTGGAAGGGACCTTAGAGATTATGAAGAAGTCCCTGAGCTCAGAGATGCTCCAAGAAGAGCTTGCAGGTGAGGTGAAAGCCTGAGGTGTATCTGATGGAATAATGGCCCTCTGCCTTTGGGCAAGGTATCAGCAAAATGCACAGGGTGAGGGAGGGGAGTGTGGGGTAGGTGGCTGGGGCAGAGGCTGGAGATGCCAGCTGTGCCTGTGTTGCACCCCTTAGATCATTCTGACCTGTGCGTGCTCTGGTTTCAGTCGTGACGCCCACGTGCTCCCCACCGTGCCACCCCCAGGCTGTCTGCCGCTCCGGCAACCTCTGCGAATGCAACATGCACTACGAAGGAGACGGGAGAACATGCTCAGGTAGCGGGAAGCCACGAGGGACAGGGGTGGAGAGGTAGTGAGCAACAAGAAAAGCCAACAACATGGCAAGACAACAAGTGACCATCCCCTGATGGCCATGTTGGTGTGATGGCTGGCAAGACAGACAGACAGACCAGCAGGACACTTAGCAAGGTGTTGTAGTTAACACTTTTATCCCCGCAGTGATCGACATGTGCAGCCAGGACAACGGGGGGTGCGCCAGGCACGCACAGTGCACGCAGGTCGGCGTGAACGTCTCCTGTGCCTGTGCCCCCGGGTACAGAGGCGACGGCTACGTCTGTGACCCCATAGACAGATGCGCAGACGGTAGGAACGGTGACTGCAGCCAGCACGCCACCTGCATCAGCACCGGCCCGGTGAGTACAGCCCCGAGGTCCTGGGAGATCTGCCTGCCTGGGAGAAAGGTGCAGGTGGCTGCCATGGGACGCTTCACGCTGCTGGAGGACAAGGATGGGACGGTGCCCCTGTTACTGCAGTCCCCAGGCCTGCCCTTCCCCTCCAGTCCCCTCAGCTCTTGCGCTCATCCTGCAGGTCCTTGCAGGGGCCACGCCATCGATGTGCTGCCTGGCTGTGGCGATGGGCCTACTGATGTTATGCTGGGGCCATTTCTCCCTGTTGCTCTGTCTAAGGGGCATAAACTGTGTCGGTTGTGACATTTCTGGACTGCTTTGGGGACTCTAAGATGGTCCTTCGAGGATGAGCTGCTCACTGCAGCTCAGAAGATGGGACTGGGAGCGTGATGTAGGGCAAGAACCACGAGTCACATACGTTGAATCTCAGCTCTTTCAAACAGCAAGTGACAAGGATCCAGTGTGACATTTTTTGGTTTGTGTGCAGTTGGATGTGGGGTAGGACAGAGGCATGAGCCTCTCGTAGCGCTGTCCTAGTTCCTGCAGGCTGTAGAGGTGTTCTGAAGGCTCATGCCCTTCTTACAGCGACAAAAGGATCCCCAGCTGGCAGCTGCATGTTGACACTCACACAAACACCACCCTTCCTTTCTGCTGCAGAACGAGCGGCGCTGCGAGTGCAAGCGGGGCTACATCGGTGATGGGATCCAGTGCCTGGAAGAAGTCGTGCCCCCCATAGACCGGTGTCTGGAAGACAACGGGCAGTGCCATCGGGAGGCCATTTGCACCGACCTGCACTTCCATGGTGAGTGTGCTCAACCCCGCAGAGCCAGGGATGATGCTCCACAGAGGGGTCACGCTCCCTCATCCACCTGCTGCTGCCGGGTGATGCGTGAGATGATGTCTGGTGGGATTACCCTGCCAGTAAGCACCGACTCCCTCATGGAAGGCAAGAAGCTCTGAGGAAGCCATGCCACATCCCACCTCGCCCTCACTTGAGCACTGCCGACGTCCCACCCTCCCGTGCAGCACACCCTCTGCTAGCGGTGCCGTCTGTGCTCACACAGGGGACCTGCGCGACTGCCCCCGAGGCCGCTCGCGCTCTCTGCCGCACTGATGCTCCCTGGCCTTGGTATTTTGCAGACAAGACTATGGGCGTATTTCACCTGCAGTCACCGCGAAAAAAGTACGACTTCACTTACGAGCAGGCTCAGGCAGCCTGTGCCGCAGAAGGTGCTTCCCTGGCCACTTTCCAGCAGCTCGCAGCAGCACAGCAGGTCAGGGCTCGGATGCAGAAGCTGGGCAGGAGGAATGTTGGATAAGGCTGCATGATGGGAGCGTGCATCAGGGCAGAAAAACTGGGCCAGAGATGCTATTTTTGATCTAATCATGTGTTTTCTTCCGCTAGATGGGATTTCACCTGTGCTTGGTGGGTTGGCTGGACAATGGCACAGCTGGATACCCCACAGCCTACCCCAACCCCAGCTGTGGGGCTAACCGAGTGGGGATCGTGGACTACGGCTCCCGAAGCAACCTGAGCGAGACCTGGGATGCGTACTGCTACCGGGAGAAGGGTGAGTGAGGCGAGCACATTTCCTAGGAACAATCCTGTCGGGCACAAGAGGCACGTCAGGGCAGCGGGCAGAGAATAGTGCTTGGAGCATGAGGCACAGGCAGGCAAGCACATTCCTCCTCTCCTCATGCCTGTGTCAGGAGGGGGACCGTGCTGAGGCGTATCCAGAAGTCAGGGAAAGGTGGGCAGTGTAGCCAGCATTGGAGAGTCAAGTCACATCTTGGTGTTCCTTTGCAGATCTGACCTGTGCCTGCCGTGCTGGGTTCGTGGGAGATGGGTATTGGTGCAGCGGCAAACTCCCCGATGTGCTCGCAGACCACCCTCGCTTCTCCACCTTCTATTCTGTAAGCGATGCTCTCCGGGTTCTTCGGTACACCAGCAGCCGGCAACAAGGCAGAGGGAGGGAGGGATCGGCCTAAGAGGGAGAACTGGTGGCCTGATCTGCACACAGGGTAGAGAATACAGGCACAGAGGTATTTTCTTTCCAAGCTGGGGGATGTGTCCTGGGCTGGGGAAGGTAACTGCACTGATGTATTCCAGATGTTGCTTGATTTTGCCAATGACACAGAAGATGGACTGGATTTTTTCATCTATTTGTCTGATGACTCCGCTCCCAAAACTCTCTTTGTCCCTCTGAACTCCGGCTTCGCAGACAATGAAGTAAGCAAGCAGGGATGAGCGGCCGCTCGAGGGCGCACGGAACAAGCTATTAGAACCCCCGAGGAGAGCAGGAGTTTGCCAAGGCTGGCACGATGAGGATGTGAAATAGAGTTTGGGGAAGGAGGAGGAATTTAGGCCAGGGGGAACCACTGGAGCTCTCTAGTCCAACCCCTCACTCAGAAGAGCCATTTAGGTCAGGTTGCTCAGAGCCTTCTCCAGCTGAGCCTCAATTCTTACTTAGGATGGCAATCTCCCCTTCTCTGCATAGCTATTTTGTGCCATGTTGCCCATGAATTGAGCTGTCTTGGGGCCACAGAGAGTGTCTGGGCTTAGGGCAGGTGGGGTTTGCATACAGCAGGAGGGAAGAGGGGAGAGCCAGCTCAGCTGTTCCTCATCCTTACTCCCTGTTGCTTTTTCAGACCCTGACAGGAGAAGAACTTAAGCTCCACGTATCATCCAGCAACGTCGTCCTCTTCAGCTTCAACCTCACAACAGGCACCGTCATTCCATCCCAGTCAGGATATGACCTCCACATTTCAGACCTTCCAGCGGGCAACGGCACGGAGCCCTCAGTAGGTTTGACCTCAGCAGAGGTTCCAAATAACCCCACAAGCTTTTGCCACATCTCTTGTCATACAGAGACCAATGGTGAGGTTTCTGGTCGGGTGACATCAACTGTCCTTCGCTGTAGGATGCCAAGGGGCTCAACGACACGATGATTGTGGAGTGGGACATCCTGGCCTTCAACGGCATCATCCACGCGATCGCCGAGCCGCTGAGGATCCCGCCGCCCATCGCGCACCTTGGCCAGGTGAGCGCCTTGAGGGCACGACCCGGTGCTGGAACAGGCCTGGCAATGGAGTTGGGGCAACCGAGGCATTCTGGGGACTGGGGGTCACTGGGGGAGCTGCCACGGGGTGGCTGTGCGGGATCGCCGGTGCAGCGCCGTAACCGCGCCACTGCCGGTGCTGCCGCAGGTGAACAGCGCAGCGCGGGCGCCGGGCTCGGTGGCCACGGGGACGCTGTCGGCGCTGAGCTTCGCCCTGGCGCTGGCTGCCGGTGCCGGCATCGCCTACTACTGTGTGAGGAGGCGGCGGCGGCAGGAGCAGTTCGGCTACTTCCAGGTGANACCCACACGGATCCCGAGCCCGCCCCGGGGAAATAAAGAGCTCAGCGCCACCGGCTGTGCCCGCCCCCTGCCGCCGCCACGGCCTCGCACCGACACCGCTGGGGCCCGTTCCGCCCCCAGCCCCTGCCCTGGGCTCCCTTAGCCCAGCCCGGGGGGCTCGGCCACCCCCGGCAGCCCCCGCACGGCCGGTACGAGGCCCAGCAGCCAGGCTGTGCCCACCGCAAACGCCCCTTTTCATAGAATATTTAAGGCTGGAAAAGACCTCTGAGATCATCGAGTCCAGCCTATGACCTACCACCACCACTCAGCTCCATCCTGGTGCATCCCCCCCCGACACACACACACCCCAACACCTGCGCTGTGGCCATAAACTGCTCCGTGCCGGACACCCCCGGCGCCTCTGGGAGCCCAGCTGCACCCCAGGGTGTCAGGAGCACACCCAGAGCTGCGCCCCGCAGGGAGAGGGTTAGTCGGTTAGTTCCGCATGCTGCTGAGGTTTATTGAGCCTTCGCGCCTCGCACAGCACGGAGAGGTGTCGACCGACCGACCGCCACGGGCACACGTAGGACAAGCAAGCGTTTGGTTAGAGCAGCTGCGTTAAGAGCGATGGGGCTCAGGTCACCGAGCGGAGAGAGTGAGGCAGCTGGAAAGGCTGCTGGCACGAAGCACGAAGACAAGGCGGTGACGCGAGTGACGGGCCAGCCTGGCACTCTGCCGGGGAGGAACGTGCAGGGGGTGTGCGTGTGTGTCTCACTGAGGGCTGCTGACACTTACACATTGTACTTCAGCACCTTTCTCTGAGGAGCTGCCTGGCAGAGGGTCCTACACATGCACCTGGTTCCTCTCCCTCAGCTGCCCCCCAACACTGACAACACTCGGCTTGTTCAGCAATTGCCCAGCGCTCACAATCGACCCATGACTGCCGCCATGCTAACCCCCCCAGCTGCCCCCACAAACCAACAGCCCTTACTCATCTCCTGCACACTGTGGGCCCCACTACCACCTCCAGGTACACTTCTCACCACTTCATCCCATGGCCAGCAGCTTCCCACACAAACAGCTTTCGCACGGCATGATGCCCTCCTGTTTCCAAGGGCCAGCCAGCATCAGGGTGCCAAACTCTCACCCACTCCATCCTCTCCTAACTGCCCTTTCATCCCTCCCCACCACGCTGCCTGTCCCTCAGGGCACTCAGAAGTCCCTGTTCCTCTATGCTCTGGCATCACTGTTATTTCCTCTTCCTCCTCCTCAGGAGGCACCACAGTGCGTTGCATGGCCACGCTCCCCTTTCTGACCCACTGCACTCAGCAGCACTGAACACTCACATTCCTCCCCAGGACATTCTCACGAGCCCCTCCATGCACCTTTGGCTACATCTCAGCGAACACAGGTGGACCTGTGCTGACAGCCACCTCTGCTGACAACCCTGTGCCTTCCCTGAGGGGCTGAACAGGTCTCTCTGCCAGTCCCAGCACACCCTACCGCATCAGTTGCCAAAATATTGGCGGCACGTGGCACCAAACCCCCAAAACACTGGCAGCACATGGAGCTAGGCTCACTCAAAACAACAGGCATGTCACTAAATAGTTGTTTTCAGACCTTCTGACTTACTACCCCCCAGCTCACACAGACCTTGCACGTCCTGCCCATTGAACTAACACCTACAGAGTCACCAGCTGGCTGGAGCAGCCTGACAGGGAGTGGGATGGCAAAGAGGGCTGCTAGAATCAGGTGCAGACAGGTAACACTGCTGATGCTCTGGTACACCTCACTGGTTGCCTGGTTGGCAACCCTGTCCCCTCACTGTCCGCCTGCAGAATCAGCTGTGCTGTACTGCCTAAGAGTCTCAGGGCAGCTACAGACCTGGCACACCTTGTCCCACCTCACACGGGTCCCACCCCCCCCCAGTCTGCGCTGCGCTCACCAGGCACTGGAGACTCAGGGCTCCATTTCTGAGCCGCTTCTCAGCACAGAGCAGGGAGCGGCAGCTTCCCACAACCAGCACTGGCTTTCCACCTCACCTACTCCTATAGAGGACTCCCTGCGGCTGACTTACAGCCCAGAATAAGCACCCATCCTCTGCCCAGCCTGCAAAGCACCTCAGGGAAAGGGATGGAGTCAGTGAAGGGGGGAGAAAAAATAAACACACCATCTACACACATACGTAAGTGTCAAACGCCCTTTAGTGGCAGACAGAGGTGGTGCTGGCCGGGCAGCCCGGCCCCACGTCCAGACTGGCTCTGTGCTGGTGCCCAGAGTACCTGGCCCTTCACCGGATATGCACCATCTCCTCCAGGAAGGGGGTTTTCATGCAGCCCGTGCAGAGCTGGTCCATCCAGAGCGGAGCCTCGTGCTGCAGAGGGGTGCGCCGGGGGTAGAAGGTGAAATTCACGTCGTAATTCAGCAGGCAGCTGATGGAAGCCATGTAAATGTCAGAGAACCGCACCAGCCGTCGAGAGAAGTACGTGGGGTTGTGGAAGGTGCGGAAGATGCTTCCAAACTGGGGGTTGAACAGGTTCTTTGTCAGCGATCTGAGAGGAAAGAGAGAGTGCTTTAGATAAGAGGCCAGGGTCCCAGGTTCCCCCTCCAGAAGACATTCTGGAATCACCCCAAGTTCTTCTCACCCAGGCTGTGATGCAGACCAGCCCATGTGCAGTGAGACTGTGACCAATATTCACCAAACTCCTCCTTGTTACTGTACCTGGTACAGGCAGGGACCCACCTGCAGTGCCAGGAGCTGCAGGAGCAGACAGCCCATTAATCCCATCCCCTCCCCAGCACAGGGTGACACCACCTCCCCTTTCTCACCTTGCCCTCAAACCAGTCCAACCTCCCAGGCAGCAAGCCTGCGCTGTTGCTTTCCCCACCCCGAGACAGGGGACTCCAGGGAGGACTACAAGCCAACAGCTCCAGCACCACTGCCCCCAAAACAGACTACAAAACAGACCCAGTGCAGGCCTGGAAGCTCCTGAGAGACCTTATGAGCGAGAGGGACAATGCTCACCTGATCTCCTGACGTTCCTTCATCCACTCCAGCAATACTTGCTTTGACTCTGCATCCTGATACATCTGCAAAGACAAGAGCAGAAAGCATCACATTGTGTCAGTCCTGTGGGCCACACTTGAGCTCTCCCCTCCCGCCTTGTTTCCACTGTAACTCACAAACCCGTGAGTTCGCTGCACCCGGAGGAGGAAGAGATATTTTTGAGAACACAGCCAAGATGGTACATCCCCCGATTCCCCTCATCATGATGCCGAGCCCAAGTCACAGACTCAGCAGGCCCCGCTCAGACAGGAGCTGTTCACCTGCATTCTCTCCAGCAGCCCAGTCAGAGCCTGCTGCCAGGTCAGGGAGTGCATGTACTGCTCCGTGTTTATGATCCGAATCTCCGTCTCCAGCTCAGGAACAATGGCTCCAGTCCTCCAGCCATGACGCAGCATGAGGTCCTAGAGGTCACGGTGAAAAAACAACCATGAATTCAACATAAAGACGGAAAGCCAAACACAACCCAGTTTCCTAGAAGAGTGGTCTGTTCCCAGTAGAGACTCTCAGGGGACAGGCATCCACAGCCCACGCCAGCTCATGCCAGTAACACCCAGCTCCCAGCCACCAGCTGTGCAAAGCGCCTAGAAACGTTGGCTTCCCACAAACTGCTCTCAGGTTCACAGACCAGCAGGTGTTCTTTACCCACAGAAAGCCCTTCAGGAGCCCTTTCTCCACAGCTTGATTCTGCATGACAGCAGAGTGGGGATGCTTGTGTGAGCTCTGTGTGCCCAGAAGTGGCAGCCTACAAGGCACCCAGCACAGCATTCTGGAGACCTGAGCACTCGGAGCAGGGCCCTGCTTTAACTCCAACACAGTCGCCACCACAAGAGTCACGCAGGCTCGCTCCCACTCCACTGGAGAGCAGAGGCCTTTTCGCTTACCGCAAGGTCGCTGTAGAGATGGTCACCGAAGTAGAGCACTTTGGACCCACGCCAGCCTGTCAGCCTCAGAAAATCAAAGAGGTTACCCTGCAAGTGTAAGAAGCACAGAAATGTGGTTACAGGCCAAACACCTCCAACCTCACGGCATGGTACTGGGCAGACGCCTCAGCAGCACTGTCAATGCAACTGGATGTGCCACCTTACCGCATGTAGACATGAGCGCTCTCATGAGGGGTCAACCTGCTTGCTCCCTCACCACCCAAATTCAGAGGTTTCTGTCCTTTCCCACCTTATTTCACTTTATTCTCACCTGACAGCGCCTCCCTGTACATCCCTCAACTTTTCTTAGGCTACAGAAAAAGTCAGAAACTCTTCCAAACCCAATAGGCAATTAATTCCAGGGAAGTCCTGTGCTCTAGGGCACAGCCAGTCCAGAGGACTACACGGACTAAAAAGGCAAAAAAATGAGGCAGTTTAGAGGCCCAAAGTAGAGACATCTAAATTAGAAAACCCTGAGTGATGGACAGCAAGAACCCTAGATCTTCTGGGTTTAGAAGTTGTTGGTCTCAGGCTCGTAATGATTTCACTATGCAGAGATAAGGTGAGCATCATCATGAAAGGCTTTTGGAGGCAGGAGAACTTGAGGCTGTTCCCACCTCCCTGACCCCCATCCGAACCCCAAAGATTAGCACCACCTGCACGTTCACAGGGATGGCTTCACCCAGCCGAAAATCCAGGCAGCTTGGGGAGATTTACAGCTCAGTAAAACAAACCCAACCCCAAAGCACCAGCTAAAGCACAGCATGGAGCAGCTTTCAATGCTCTCCAAACATCTGTCCACGCACAGAGAAGACTTCAGGGACTTCCCTTCCATCTCCACACAAGTTTTCCACATGAGTCACAATGGAAACAAAACCCACTAGGAAAGGAAAAGGCCACATCAACCCCAGCAGACTAGACTATGCCAGCACAAGCAATCAACACAAACCTGCAAGCAGCAACCTTTCCAGCCAGCTTCCAGTGCCAGTAAAGAGCCAGCATGCCCACCCAACCGCGCCAGCCTGGACATAACATCCCCAAACACAAACCAGCTCCCACAGCATTTTGCAGCCCTGCATTTGGCCACAGGCAACATGCTGCATGCACTGCGAAGGGTGCCCAGGACCAGAGTGCTGGGCCTCCTGTTGCTCCAGCATGACTGGAGCTGGGCACGCTTCCCTTAACAGCACTGAGACACAGGGCTGGGCGGCGCTCAGCATTTCTCAGACACGACATTGCTGTTGCTTGCCTGAGGGTTGCTCAGGAAGCCCCTGGCACAGCAGGGAAACAGGCTACGGTCTTGGGAGGAGGGTGGTCCCTTTGCTGTGCTTCAGTCACCTCAAACAGCAGCAGACCTGACAAACAGGGAACTTTGCGCTTGGACCTCCACTGAGCCACAGACCTCCAGGAGCTGGCTGTCCTCCTCCTCTCCTGAGAGAGCAGACTAGGGGAGGGAGGGAAGCGTGTAAGCACCACAAAGAGAAAATACCACATCTATAAGAAAGCAGGGACTAGAAGGCCATCATTTGAACTTCCCAGTCCCCAGTGGGAAACACCAACCTCTCAGGTCCCATTCGCAGGAGACACCACAGCACAGCCACCATTCAGCTGTGCTTCATGGCTACTAACACTTGCAAGAAGAAGCGTATCTGGCACTCCACGAAACCAAAAATGCTGGGGACAGGGTGGACTACAACCAGCATACACAGTCACATCCCAAGAACCACAGTGAGGCAACAACCTTGATGCAGCTGGATGAACATCGTTGTGTGGAAGAACTGGAGAGGAGCCCAAAATCCTACCCATCCCTCCCCTCTCCGTCATCTTTTCCCTTCTTCAATGCACCACTCATTTGGGTGAGCAACCTGTGGCTAAGCGATCAAGAGCAGGATTTAATTCTGCAATAAACCCCATGGCTGAGGTCCATGTTTTCTGCTGAGGGAGCTGCTAACCCACTGGGAAAGTTTGCCCATGGGAGAGAGACTTTGTACAAGCTCTACTTGAATGTTCCCAGCTTGTAGCTCTTGGCAGAGCTAGCAGAGCGCTTTGACAGACTCACCGAACAGGACAGAGGCTTTACAACAGCACTACTCAAGGACGTGACCTACTTTTCTACCACAGGTCAGGTCCCAGCTACTTGACCACGATCTCACTAACAGTTTCTTCCCGTGGGACTGACAGCTCACATAACCAAGAACAAACCATCCTAAAGCCAGAGGCAACTTACTCTCTCAGGGGACAGGCCAGCTGCAAGCAGAACACCCCAAGGCAGAAAGTTCATCAGAGTAACAACCCATCCTTCAGACATATTTGTCCTTCAGGAATGGGAGAGCAACAGGAGCCAGGCTTTGTACCCTACTCGATTACCCTTGTTTCTCTATTGCCTCCTCAAGTCCACTGATTCCAACCCTATGAAGGACGATTTGGAGTGAGGTGTGGAAGATCTTTGCATTCATACCAAATTGTAGAGAGATTCTTACCCTGAACTACTCCACTTTTGGGAGCCTCTCCAGGGCAAGAGTTTAATGACCAGGATACAGAAGAGCCAAGGGAGAACTGCACTATCAGCCACTCTGGACAATGTCAGAACAGAGCTCCCAGGGTGAAGGTTCCATTGTACACTGGGACAGGGGACATCCACTGCCCCCTGCTACACATGCAGAGGATGTTTCTTTACTACCCCTTCTCACACAAACAGGGCAGCAGCAAGGAAAAACTCAGCCTGGTAGTAGAGAGAATTCAAATAGGTTCTCCTGGGCAGAAAGGCAAACACTCAACACCCTAAGTTACCTGGCCCTGTTGAGCCTTCTCCCACTTCGTCCCTGTCTCTCCGTCTCTAAAGCCAAGTCCAGTCGAGCTGGGTGGAATGCATCCCTCCCATTAAACACCCTTCTGCAGCATGACCTACTGGCTCACACCTCAGCTCCCCCCTGCTTCCACCAGCTAGGTATGAAACTGTTTCAGAGCTGCAGACAAGTTTTCCTACCAGAACTTATTTCAGCTCTACCTCTTGCAAGTGTAAAAAGCTGCGATTGCCAAAACAGCCGTTTCTACACGTGCCATGGAGCATCCCTCTCCATTCTCAGAGGTCGGTTTATCGCACACTGGCAGGCAGCACAGGCCTTGGCAGGGTTTTCCGATTTAGGAAAAGACCCTTTATTCTAATGCTTACATCCCAGCAGAAGCTGAAAGACTTTTCAGAGGCACACAAACCACAGGGCCGTAGCTCCACAGCATGCCAAGAGTCATGCTGAAAGAACCCAGCGGGGACAGTGTCCTATTGGGCCAGCAAGAGCTCCCTGCGTGTGGCCAGAGGGCATCTCTCGCTGCCACCAGCCAGTGCAGCACACACAGCCTACAGCCTGTCTGCTTACATATGCCTACTACCACTGGTGCTCTTTTCAAGGTCTTCCATTTCTCACTTTACAAATATCCACAGGGGACCTATAGAAGAACCCATCGTTTTCCCCCCGCCCTGACTAAGCAGATTCTCCCTTTTTCCAGTGGCTTCCAAAACTGCATCTGTCTTTCAAGTCCCCATCATTTCCAACTCTTGCTTCATATCCCTTATGCACTCATTCACTTTACCTCCTTGTAGATCTTCCCCTTCTCCAGCTGGTTTATCTTGTCCCACTGAAGCGTGCCATTATCATCCAGTTTTCTAAAAGGTCTGGAAAAAAAGGGGGGAGATGTCAACTTCTTTTGATTTTTGGCGATTGTTACCCAGCAACTACAACATTCGAATCTGAAAACTTGTTTGCCTATGATGCAACTCATAATAAAAGCTCTACGTGAAAAGTGACCCTCTGGGCTATTTTCTCAGGGGAAGAGAAAGTACTAGAGAGAAATATCTTTTCCAAGTGCTTCCATCGATGGTAACTGCTTCATGCCAACATCCCTAACAGCTCTTGTTGCTTTTCAGATACAGAGAAGAGGAAGAAAAAAAATAAAATAATAAAAACTCTCTCTGAAATGCTCAGACCAAGAAGGCCTTGCCATGAAACACTTTGTCCTGTTCCAGCCTGGCTACGCCCCAGCACAGCAGAGACTGTGGAATGTCTTAGCAGCTTCCCTCACAGAAAACACTCCATTGGTTCATTACAGGTCACTACTGGGAGGTTTCCCTCACCCTGGATATATGTGCCCTGTCATTCCACTGGCCCACCACAGGAGTGGACCTTAGGCATCATGGAGCCATGAGGTTTTATCTCCTAGAGGAACAGATCATCATAGCTCCAGGCTACATCTCCAAGACACTTCACCCATATCCCATGAAAAAACCTTTACAAGGCCAGCACAGCTTATAAAGCCAGTTCATAGTTTAACTCCTGCTTATGCTAGTGGCCTGGGAAAGAGGGGAAGAAAATACATAAAGAGGGGAAAAAATAGACCTCTCTCTCAAGGGCAGTAATTCCTGGTCAGTTGTAAGTTGAGGCAACAAAGCAGACACACGTCCCCAAAGTCAATAATGCAAAAAGCAAAGCGAGGACAGCAGCTTGTCCATCAGCTAGTCCCTTAGCAGCTCCTCACTGACCGCAGGATCCAGCCGCCACGCACAAAGGCTTCCAGAGCTGCCAATTGCCAAACAGCATGTATCCAGTAACTAAAAAAACCAAACCAACCCAAAAAAATCCACCCACACAGATGTGTGCTGTGGGAAACTGGAAAAGGAAAGATTTTGGCACAGCCTCAAGACCTAAAGCCCAGAAATGGCCAGCTGTCATACACACCATTCCACTCCTCTTTTCTTTCTGAAGATTGAAGTACATTATTACCTCTAAAAAAATCTAAGTTAAGCCCAGATCACAACAAAACTGCTGAGGCTTAAGACATCCAATTTTAGAAACAAGCTTTCTGCTTGGCACTACCCATTTCATCCACTTATTCCCGGGCTGGTCAGTTTTCATCTCCTCAGAGAGTATCTGAGAAGGCAGCAGCAGGCCGGATGCCAGCAAGAACTACATTATGCTTAGAAAACCACTACTCTTTTGGAAGGTAAAAGGAGGCATTGACTCCAGAGGAGGGGGCCCCAAAACCTCAGGCCCACACGCAGCAGTGCAGTGTTGCCCTGGGACACGTACTTCCGCCGATCAGTGAAGAAGTTGGGCTTGTCAGCTTGCACGATGACCATGTCGAACAAGTCTCGCCAGTTCTTGCCAACCATGTGTTTCATTCCTTTGTCCCTGAGGGTAAAGGATCAGAAAGTGAACACATCTGGTACTTTTTCACCCAACGCTGCATCTTTACAACAGTTTGTCCTAAATTTACTCTTATTTCAGTAACAGAAGAAAGCACGGAGATTTGTGAATCCCTCAAGGCTCTCTCATTGCATGGAGTTCTGATGTAGCACTTCGTTTTGAGCTGTCTCCCCCTTTCTCCTGTGCCATGGGAAGTCCAGAGAAGTCTATAATGCAGCAAAAGCTACTAGAGGTAATGCAAAGCAGTAGCTCATATCTTCTTCAAAAAGGAAGAGCCAATGACATAGAGCAAGCTGTGAGGGGCAACATTCACCACACCTGGCTCCCAGGAAGCACTCGCATGATTATTGCCACAAAACCCTCTAGCATACGCCTTTCAGATGCTCACAAGCGAGACCGCGCTGCACGGCTCTTGCTGTGCTGGGGTGACCCATCGAGGTGCAATAATGGTACTCACACAAAGCTAAAGGGACTGTTTGTTATGAGGAAAAGCTTCTTCTTGTGGTTCACCAGTCGGTTTAGCACAGCATAGATTTCATCCCCATGCAGAATATACTGTTCTGTATCAAAACAAAACAGACATCATCAATCAGAGAGTTCTGGCGTAAGTCATGACCACATTTCTTTAAAAACAAACCCAAACCTAGCCCCTGTACCACTAGGGATGCACAAAGCCTGAGTTAAATCCATCTCAGGCAGGCAGGTAGCAAACCACCACAGTGGCAAAATGGCCTTCCTCACCTTCACTGATCCCATCTAGAGGACGATAAAGACTGAGGAATTGAAAAGGGCTGGCAAAAAAAGGTTGACACCAAACCATTGTAAGGGACAGGCACAGCCACTCCAGGCTGTGTTGCTACCAAGAGCTTGCTTTCCCCTGAGTGACCAGGAAGCCTTCCTAGATGGTGCCTTTGTACATCCACATTATGTCAGGAAAACACAAACCCAAGCAATGTGGCACCTGTTTCCTCAATTAAAATAGATCCTAAACACCGCTTGGTTCTTAAGGTCACTCCACCCCTCAGCTGCCTCTGGGCATGCCACAAGCATTTCATTGCTCTGTGTCCCCCTGACTCCCGTGACTGCATCTAGGGCCTACACAGTCATCTTTCACAGAATGCCACATAGTATAAGACACATCAAAATGGATTTGGCATCAGAGCACTACTGAACTCACGCAGGTCTTTTTCAATCCATTTGTACATCACTCCTTTCACATGTACATCTCTGATAGCATCCTAAAGAAAAGGGCAGAGAAAAGACTTTCAGTTTTACATATGGCATTGCTGCTTCTCAGCACGCAAACCTATTGCCACCACTGAGAACCAGTACAGTAATGACACCTCCGCTCTTCTTGCTGGATGAACAAAAGCTACATCAATGCTGAGCAGAGGACCTTGTACCGCAAGGCTCACCAACACACCAAAAAGAACAGCACAGTGGCTAGCTCAGCTGATGCAATACAAGAGGGAAAACCTCAAAATCTGTCCATGAAAGCACAACTTCCTTCCTGCTCCTGGAAACCAGCACGTGTTAACAACTGCTACCAAGGCAATCAAGGTTCTGCAACTCCAAAAGAATTTACTGTCCCCAAACAGTACCGGCACAGACACTAGGTGGCTTTTCTTCCTCCCTGTGCCCATGGAAGACCTGCCGAATATGACTCGAAGAACAGGAGTATGGCCAAGGCAAACAGCAGTAGAGGTGAGCATCTGTGATTCCACAACGCTCCCCACAAGCCAAGGAGGGCTACAGCTCCCAGCCCCAGATGGCGAGTGGGCGCAGGCAGAGCAGAAGCTCGCACTAGGAGCGTGAGGGGGTTTTGCCAAAGCAGAAGCCTTCATCTTTCAGAAGGAAGGCACATTGAAACGGATATTGTCAACGGCATCAAAATAGCCTCTATTTTCCAGGCCAGAGGCCAAGATGCAACACATTTCTGCACACACCCAACTGAGATTCTTCCCAAGTCTCCATCCAATGAGATATGCCAGATACTCAAAACCATTTCCAGAGCAGCAACACATTTTGCAGTGTTCACACATGTGAACGCTTGTTTTAACAGTACCGTTTTCACCCCTGATGATTCAGACAGGTAAACAATAGCTGCCTTTCCCCAGGACCTTTAAATCCCTGTTACACTACATGTGCTCCTTCAGGAGTTGCCCTTTCAGACTGGATTCCCACATTTGCCACTTCGATTGCTACAGCGACACTTGCACACAACACCACACAGCCCCCTGGTCTCACGGCAGTGCTTGTGAAACCTGCCTGTCACCCCACAAATCATTTCCTTCACAGCTGGGAGAGAACTAGCGTTTACAACTTACATGAAGGAGAAGGACACACCTCATTCACCAAGACTGCCTTATTGGAAAGAACCTGAGCAAAAAGGAGGACACAGGAAAGGAACTTTCTCTTGATCAGCAGTGGCACTAACTAAAAGCAACAAATGCTTCAGATTTGCATCATAACTACCTTTGCAGAGTAGAAAGAAATTCCAGCATGCTCCTTTCCCAAACCTCTGCCCCTCCAAAAGCAAAGTAAGCAAAACAGGGAGAGAAAAAAAAGAAGAGGAAGAACTATAAGGTTCCTGCAGGTAAAATCTTGGTAGCCTGGGGAGGTGTCAAATAAGACTCAAAAACTTCTGCAAAGGAAAGCAGGGTAAAACTCTGTGTTTTTGCTCTCAAATATAAAGCAACCAAACTGGTGTGACGGGACTACTTTGGTATATGTCAGCTCCAATCTTTACCATTGCCTCAGGGGCTGTCCTTTTGACTCCGAACAGCGTCACACCACTGCAATCAGGACTACCACTAACAATTCCAGGAGAGTGTCAGGTTTAGACATGTCTTAACCCACTGTGATCCTGCGTTGTAATAACAGCTGGGGCTATGCAAGTCCTCTCAGACACCTGTCTGTGTAGGCACTGAAGGATCTCAGCGCTTGTGTCCACGAAACATTTTTTTGCACTTGGGTACTGCAAAAGGATAAGGTTTACAAAAATATTTGTTTATCCTCATCGTACAGAAAAATGCAAGAACTATTCTGGTGAGGGCACAGGACAGTCCCCAACTTTTCAGTATAACTTTCAGATATTGGCAAAGATTTTCTACTGGAGTTCTCTTCTCTGCCCACCTCAGTCACTCCTCAGGAGTGACCACGTCCTGTTGCAAAGGATGTGAAGACAAATGCCAGGATCAGCACTCAGGAGTTTAGGGTCTTGAACACACCCTTTATCCTGTACTAAGTATGGAGTAGGCTGTGGCAACCACCCACTTGCTCTCCAGATTTCAGTTAGGAACACATCCATTTGGAGCTCAAAACAAGGCTCAGAAGACACTCTTGACAAAAGGCCTCAGGAGTCAGCTGGATTCCTCTTCCCATTTTCTCCAGCTCAAGAGTGAAAACACCCTAGAAACATGGTAAGGCCTTGTGGGAAACTGGCTGGCATGGTCTTATCAGGCACTAACAGAAACTCAGAACGTAAACTGTAATCCTTGGCTGCAGCAAAGCTGACGGGGCGGATCCTTATCACAAAAGAAGCAGCACAGACATGGAGCTCCTTCTTCGCTCACAAGAAGACTGAACAGTGTATATACAGGCTGCTACCAGTGGGTGAGCATAAGATTCTCACAGGGTACAAATCAAACTCCCCTCTCCATGGAAGAAGGCACATGATAAGGCTTGGCTACTAAAGCAGAACAGCAGTCACCCAGGGCAGCAATCTCAGCACTTACATCTTGCCTACAGCATTAACTAAGAAGTGAAACAATATCCCCTAACAATGCTGGCAATCCCACACAGCCCTTTGAAAGGCCAGCAGTGAAACTGGAGGGCACAGTGAGAACCTTGGAGTAACCGGCTCTTGAAAACTACAGTCACCCACTAGAAGATGTCTCGAAAGGGTCAGACTATTCTGTAACTGCAAAAGATGAGGTGGATTCCCAGAACAGGCAAGGGCAGATGTTTCACAACAACCCCTGTATAAAGCAAACTGTTTGGTACATGGTCAGACCAAGCCTCTTCCAAAAAAGAGATATTAACAGGGAAACAGAGAGCTTAAAAGTATGCAGAACTACAACACATTTAAACAAGCTTTGTGACGTGCTTCCCACAGTAGAACCTTCAACCCAACCAGGCCAGGCACTCCAGCAAGAGACAATGTACAGCAACACCAATTGACATAAACCTCACATGTTCTGAGAACACAGCTCTGAGCATCCCCTGGTAATGCTTTAATTTGAGGGGGCAACAACACTGCCACTAGGCAACTCACTAACAGCCCCTTAGGTTTGGGTACTACAGAGATCACCAGTGCTAACAAGCCAAAGAGTTCCCAGTTCTGATGTGGTGTGAGCTATAGCGCAGCTTATGTTTTACTTACAGATATATCCTTGTAAAGATGCACCTGGTCAAACTCAATGCCATGAGTTATGAAGTAATCGATGACTGAGGAGAGCAGCGTCATTTCAGGAAGAGAAAAAATGTCCATAAACTGCTTAAGTGATGGACCCTGGAAAGAAAAAACAAAAGCGGCACATTAAAATAAGCAAAGCCAACAAACATATCTCCCAGTACCAACTGGAAGACATTCCTGGGTAACAAAAATAAAACCACTAACATTGAAAGTCCCAGCCACTCAGCAAACAGCACTCTCTTCTCAACCAAAACTCTAACCATTCTCTTTGGCATCCCTTTATATAGTTTATGGAGTTTGTTACATTATTATGAGAGGAGATTCGCCTTTTTGCAAAGAATAAGCTGCTATTCCCACTTCCATGGCCAAATGTTATACTGAATTTTTGAGAGGTACCTGGTACGCACAAAACAGCACAGAAAGGCACCTTGAAACCAGGACCTGGTCCTATAAAAGGCTGCAACTCAAAGCAGATTTCATGTTTACAATTATCTAAAAAGAAAGGCGAAATTGTCTCAAGTTTGCCAAGAGTGAGGAGAGTTCCACAGAGGGAGGCAAATCGAGTGCAGTTTACAGACAGATAAAGAATTCGGAACAGAAACATCCTATTTCAAAGCCGGACACAACACTGAGCTATAAACAGAGCATACACTTATCCAGAAAGCAACCACTCAGATTAATTGTTCCCGAGAGACAAATAAAAAAGTGACCTTGCTGGAGGCTTTACACAGCAGACTCCAAGGGGCATTACCAGAGGAAGCCTGCCCTTCTCCATCCAGCTTCCCCTAAGGCAACTGAGCTAACAAAGGGGAAGAAACAAAGCCATTCTGGGGAGAAGGATGTGAAGGGCCCCTCTTGCCCGCTGGACCACACTAAGAACTTAATGAAGAAAGATTTTCCTTAACTTCCTCTTGTTCAGGAAACTAAAGGGTTTCTACAGCTGCTATGGACAGAATTTCAGTCCTTTACTGTGACAGTAAGATTTTCTGCCTAAAAAATCCCCCTAACACTCATGGATGCCAACCCTAGGAACAATATCCACTGAGTAGGTCTGAAGAGGTGTGGAGGGAGGGGTCTCCTTCATGAAGGAAAAAAACTCTACCCAAGACCAAAGAGAGAAAGGCATTGGAACCACCTTGCTGCTACACACACATTATCCCTGCCGCACAACTCACTGCAAACACCAGTAGCTTGGGAGCTAGATTTGGCCAAGGAACAAGCAAGGAACATCTCCCTATCAGTCTCCACAGCCATTCAGCTCTAGGCCAATAGCCTTGGTGTTTAGGAAAGCTCCACAGATGGCTTTCACATGCTAAACTGCTAAATAACCTCTGGGGCAAATTCCCACTAGAACAAAAACACACACTGCAGCTCACTGGGGACTAAGCATTTAGGAGTTCAAGGCAGGCTGGAGTCATTTACATGCTCACACAATTCTCTCTGTTTTCCTAGCTGCTCAAAGAGCTGCTGCAGCACAGCAGTAAAGGGCTCACAGTACCTTGCCGTAGAAGTCACTCATCTGGTACAGTGGGATGTGCTGTGTACCACCCAGAGTTCGATGACCTCTTCATCAGGCACTGGTTTGAGCCCTCTAGACACAAAACAACAGAAATAGTTTGTCAATAATCACCAGTGTGCAGAGAGCTACAAACTGCAGAAAAAGAGGAGAGAGGACAAACTGGCTCCTTCCTAACTCTCACACATTTCCCTTGCACAAGAGACAGCCAGAGAGCCTGACAGCACCGTGGTTTCTTAAGATTCACATAAAATCTTTCCCAAGAGATTTTTCTGATACCTTGTTTGTCCATTCAAGTTAATTGAGAGGCTTTATGCACATTCCTGCAGAGTTCAGACAGAGGCCTCCCTCTGTACACTGTTAATCTGCTGACAGTCCTGCCCCCCCAAACCAGCCCCACCACCTGCCTCTGGCCCCACTGGGTCGCTGTAGTTTCAGAGAGGTTGTTTCCACAAGGTATATCACTGTTGAATGCAAAGATGTAGGGAAAGATCTTTTTGAAAATGAGGTTTCCTTCCTATCCAGTTCTCCTAAGCATAACAAGTTCTTTGCTAAGATCGTTCAACAGAGATCGCTGTTTTCCCCCAAAACCCAGTAAGCACGGGGACCGGCTTTTGAGCTGTACCATTCGCAAACATCAGTTATCAGACTGCTGCAGGTTTGGCCTCTTGCACAATGTTTGATGGCTGCTTACTCAAGCAGTCACAACTCTCCCTTTCTCCTTTCCTATTCAATTGTGTCACAGATCTGAGAAGTTAAAAGTTGCCTCAGTTATGCTCGAAAGCAAAGGCCAGTTTAGGAAAAGGACACTCCAAGAAAGATAGTTAGAAACAGTTAATGGGAAAAAAAAAAAGTTTAAATGCGTTTTAGCTAAAAATATCTTTATGAAGCCTAAGTGAATAGGGGACAGCACCAACCCCTCCTTCCCACCCCTCAAAAGCAAGTACTCAAAGAAGCCATTTCTCTCTGATTATGAAACTCCCTTATTAATATTCTTAGTGTGTTTACTGTAGCTGAAGCTTAACAGCGAAAGGGCAGAGATCAAGAAAAAAAAACATTGGCTTCCACGCTCAGGAAATACAACACAGATTTACAGGAGCTTTGCTTCCGATGTCTATAAATTACTACTTCTTACACACCAACTTCACTCCCCTTTGGGCAAGGTTTTCTCCCAGTTTCACACATTTTTGGAGAAACATTTGCTCTGCACTGTTTCAGCCACTTACTCCTTGGAGAACAAGAGAAGAGAAGGAGGAACAGGACAACCTAGGCCTTCAACAGCCCAGATTCTGAAGCATCATTACTTTATTCACATGTCTGCACTGCTTTAAGATTTTATTTGCAGATCCAGATCACTCTCCTCGCACAGGAGACCACTGCTGGGATACACTCCTGTCTGGAGAAGACAGGCCCATATGTAGACCACATATGAAGGAGTCCCTTCCTAATTGCACTGTTTGCTCATAGACGTCGACCCAGGCATGTCAGAGCTGCAACTACACGGGGAGTATGTGACCTGTGGAGTACGTGACCAGATGTGTTATTAACCACTACACAAAGCTCCAGGTCTTCCCACGCACACTTGGCTTGAAATGCTTGAGAAAAAGAACTCCCTGCAATTATGTGCCAGGTAAGTGTTTGAAGCAAGTGCAAACAGGATGAGCCAGATGAGACTGTGCTCTGCTCCGAAAAAAACCAAACAGCAAACAAAAACATATGCCACAAACACACACTGATTTAGTAATCCACCTGTGCATATATGGGCATTTAGAAAACGATTTTCAGAACTGACAGACCTATATGCCGTCCCCAGCTGGACATAATGGAAAGCATCGATCTTCATGAGAAGACTCTGTGATAAAGGATAGATATTTACCGTTAGAATTGGGTAGGCTTACACTGAAACCTTATTTAAGACTCAAGTTCCACACAAATGACATTTAGAAAATAAAATTCATTATAAACATCCCATTTCAAGCTGCACTTACTCTCCAGCTACTTTTACACACACTTATTCATAGTGTGACTTTTTATTGGCCTCTCTGGCAAAAGACCATCTTTGTATGAGCTGAAACACCACTGCGTTACACTCCAAAGTTTGTGGACAGGGATGCAGTTGGAAAAACAGAGAGAACAGTGTTTCTGTGACTCCGACAGCCTCTTCTTATCTCCCCTCCAAAAGCACACACATTCCAAAGGAGCTTTGTGTGCACAAGACATCTATTTCTCCTCATTTATCTTAAGCAGAACGAAGAGGTTATGTTTTGGTTTAGAGCACAGCTGCACTCAGACATTTTCTTCACACAGGAGCTCTCCCCTTCACCACTTCTCCCCCTTCCCGACAGACATTTAAACAAAGATGTTCATGAGCACACTAGGCTGGGAACATTAAACCTTCCTTTGCATTTTTTGTATCAGACTTCCCTATTGACGAGTCATCTTTTCCCCTCCACCCATCACTCTGAAGCAGTAACACAAGCTCTCTGGGCACCCTCATCACTTGAGTAAGGACGCAGCATCAAACCATTTGTGCTGTTTCTACCACAGAAGAAGGTAATTGATTCCACAGAGCATTCACAGCCTCCACGCAACTTCTTTTATCAGTGCAGCTTGTTATACCATGAGCAGACCTCCCACTAGTTTGCGAGGAGTGCAGACAAACATGCTGAAAGATTTACTTAGACAGGCACTACCCAGTTTTTCTTGTGTTTTGCAAACTCTGATCCTGAGAAAAGCGAATTCTCACCTTCTACTCACTCAAAGGGCACTTTGCTTGGCTTAGGCTTTTTCTCTGATTTATCAGCCAGAGATTTAAACAGAGAAATAAATTTCAGTTTCTCACAGGTCTACTTTGGAAAGTCAAGAGGCGTGAGCATTCTGCTGCCACACTGTAACCGCAGGCAGGACAAAAGACATGGGAAAATGGTATGTTTTCTTTCTTCATTCTCTTTTTTTGCCCACTGCCGCAGAGCAGCACACACACTCCAGCCTGTACTGCCTGCTTTCCTGAATTTGCTCAAAGTTCCACATAAGAAAAGCTATTCCAGTGAGGCAACTTTCTCTGCTGTGCTCCCACCTGACTGTGTGTCTGCAGCAGCCAGCGTGACATCACTGGGCATCAAGGAATCAGTCCAAAGCATTGAAAAGGGTTAAAGCTAATGCTTGCACTTTGCTTGCCTGTGCTCCTAAGAAGCATGCATCTCAAGTAGCTTGGATCTCTTTCCAGGCAGTCCTATTATTCGGGGTGGGGGTGGGGAAGGCTTCCTAAAGCATTCTCCTGACAAGTCATCTCTATTATTAGAGTAGGGCATAATGGCTCTGCTCCTGGCAAGTACTTGTAGATGCAGGATTGAGGTTTGTTGTTTAAATTTCCTGAAAGACAGAAATGATCACACAAACAAGCTGAGTTTTCTATTAATTAGCTTGTGGAATTAACTGACTTTTAAATTGGCAAGGCTGTTTACCAGAGGTCTTTGCTAGAATGTCCCATTCTGCTGGAGGCTATGAGAACACAAAAGACATCTTTGCCTTGGAGGGTTTATAAGCAAGAGCAACCCAGGCACAGCCACCCGGACTCACTGATATTTGGTGATCAATGCTATTGCAAGTCATGACAGAAAGTATTTCCACTAAAAATATAACATGATGGAAAACAAAGCCCAGGAGATTGAACTGTGCGCAGCTTACCTTTTGTACGTCATAGTGAAGTCCACGTATGGCAAACCCTGGAATGTAGTCATACTTCGCAAGCCCTTCTGGATACTGGAAAGACAAACGGCAACACCATCAGAGGCACAAGGGTTGGGTTATCAATGAAATTATTGCACCCGTTGAGCTGGCTTAGTCCTCCTCATGATGCCACCCCAGGCATAAACTGACCAAGAACAGGTGCCTTTCACTTTGCCCCTTCAACAAAGAAAGTGAATGAATGCAAAGAGACATAAAGGATCAGGATCCCCAAAACAAGTTTCTCTCACGTAAGGGACACTAGTGAAAGTTTAACAGATTCACTCAGGCTGTGAGGACATTTCTAGCAAGCTCCATTCAATGCATGTATTTGGCAAAGCAACGGCACTGCAGTGCCCCTCTAAAAGAAAAGATGTGACGAGAAGAAAATGCCCAGAGCAGTCACCTACGGCAAACAGGGTGCCAGTTACTGGACATATTGCACAGCATCATCCCCACTGATTTGCACGTCGAGTCCTGTACGGCTTCAGTGTTGGCCCACAGTTCATGTTTATCTGCCACGTGGATCTCAAACCAGTAATCCTTTAGGCATTATTTCCATAGCTAAGTAAAACCGACCAGACCTTTCTAGACTAAGGTTCCTGCTCCACACTTAAAAAACCTCGGGAATGTAAAGCATGGCAAATCGCCTCAAAGGAAATCAATTCCACATTGAAGACAAAACTTTCTGCAACCAAAGATTGTGAAAAAATGAAATTTATCTCAGTAAACCAAGTAAGTGACACATGCACACAATGAGGCATTTTGCAAGCACGCCTGGGGCATTGCAGTAAGCTCAATGGAGTGGAAATTCTTAGCACATCATTACCTTGAATTGTTCTATTAGGATGTCCCTGGCAGTGTTGAAAATCATGGAGTGTAGTAAATTAGAATACTGTGCTAGGGTGTAATCGTAGTCGAAGCCATAGATCTCAACATCTCCCAGGCTGATCTCATTGTTAGCGTAGATAGCGGCCGGGTTGAGGAGATTGCAGACTCCTGGTGGAAGGAGATCTAAGAGAAGGGAAAAGGGAGAGGTTAGAGAAACTGAGAGCATCACTGGAATTTCAACTTTTCACTCTGGACCTGACAGCAGCTGAAGCACCGCATCGCAGCGGCAACAGCGAAGGAACAGCGTGCTGCTGTCGAAGGCTGCCACTGTCAACTCGCTCAGACCCCCCTTGGAAAAAACACCTTGTGAAACCGCTGGCTGCGTCTGGTGATGACGCGAACCACTTTCACAGTCAGACTGACCTTTTGTGTCAGGAAGGCACAAAACAATGTCTCTGGCCTATGTGAAGCAAAGCAGACCCGGCATTTCGGAGTGTCAAATTTCTAGCTCGCAGCAGCTGCAGTTCCAGCAGGCTCACCAACATGAATGGTACCTGCACAATATCACCAGAAGAACGTGCACCTCTCACTTCAAACGAGCAAAACAAACAGGCTAACCCTCTTCCTCAAGAAATCTAGATTACCTCATATTAGAAGTGTTGAGGTTCATCTTTTGGTTCTTCTTGTTTCTCACAAGAAGCAGCCAGGCTTCACAGAGCAATCCTGCAGGTACTGCTTTGGCTTTTAAAATTATTATTAATGGGCAGGATAAACCAAGGTTTTGTACAAATACCAACAAAATGTAAAAAATCCCCCAAAACAACACACTAAGGTACGCTCTCAGAGCACGTAATGCTGATAGGAACAAGTTATCTGCTTTCCTCCGATAAACAGCTGTGGAAACAGCTCAGTCCTTGTGCGTAGTTTGTCACTTCAGAACAGGGTTACTGCTCAAGGTGATTGTGAAGAACACTTTGCTCCCCAGAGCACTGGGAAAATGGGGGTTAAGTGGCCCAGCAGCTGAACTACCTGAACTTCATTTTGCAGATCTCCTCTAGAGAGTGGAAAGCTTTAGCTGCACAGCAGCGGGAGAGACAGGAACGGACCCAGCCCAGGCCTCCTGCTCCACTGCAAGATGAGAAAGAGCAATAAAAATAGTTCCCTGCAGTAGGTTGGCTGGTCACATCCACACTGGGGAACAGAGAGAGGGAAGATGTTTCCTCCCTCCTCAAAGATGGGTAATTCTCTCTTTGAATGACAGGAGAAGCGCAGACATTTTCCAGACCCTATACATCATCAGCGGCTAGGATTTTTTTTCCCCTTCCTACCTTAACTTTTGGCTTTTAGCAAGAAGCGCTGTACTGGCTCTTCTGTGCTTTCTTGCTATGAAACCAAGTTTCATCTAAATCTAGAACAAAAGAAAAATATTATAAGAAAGACATACCAGCCATTCCCAATAAGGATTTTGTCTGGAATGATTACAGAATTTAGGTAAAAGTCCGAAGTACATTTGGAGCACTAATCCAAAGAGGTGACCAATGAAACAAGATCCAGATGTATCACAGTATTTCTTTTTCCGGGAAGAGACATGTTACAAACCACCCCTCTCCCCTAACTCACTTTTCTTTGGCCTTCAAATGCAATTCACCAGATCAAGGAGAGAGGAACTACTAGAAAAGGAAAAAGCAGTATTTTAAGGTAGGAGGGCTGACTTACTGGCTACACAGCAGGAACAAGAGCTCTCTTTCACTGGCTCTGCTGGTGGTAAAGTTCCTGGAAGAGGCTGAAGAGAGCAGACGCAAATCACAGTACTTTCCATTGGGATTTTGAAAGATGGGAAACGTAAATAGGTTTCAGATGCTCACAACTTCCACCCTCTCATCATAAACTCTCTTCGCACCACAAACAAGCAGAGCTCCCTCTCCTTCCTGTCCTCACCTCCAGATAACTTGTGGGAAGATCTTTTTCTAAGCGCACACTGGGATTTGCAGGGTGTTATTTTTCTTCCACACAAGGAAAATGACGCAACCCTAATCACATCGCAGTGCAAATATGCACTGCTCTTCTCTTCTAATCGAAGCGCTTTCTTTTTTTTTCTTTACAACAAACACACCTCACTTGCTGCTACCATATCCCCACAGACAGGTCAAGCTCTTCCATCTAGATGATCTAGAGTCAACACTATACACCAGCAAAAATAGTCAGGAAACACCAAGGCATCGGTGTGATTTTGTAACAAGGAAAGGGCAGTGTGAGATTTGCCAAGCGCATGAAGTGAGTCCTATCTGTGATCAGAAGTATAAGCAGTTAACTGTGCCACCGTATGTTTTATGAAGTATATTTAGATCCACTGGGTGAAGTCATTCTCCTGCCTGCCAGCCTCAAATGTACAGAGACTTTCTGCTGTTCTCTGACAGCTTCCTGCCCTGATCATTTTACCCCACTCAGATATTCTGTCACTAGCTTACACAGCACGTTCTCTTGCACTTCATGAGGGCTGAAAAGAGATGCATATGCTTGCCAAAGTGCTCTGTCACCATTGCCTCACGCATATGTTCCCTACGCACACTTTGTGGAGCACTGCACATCTCCTTGCTGTGTTCCCTACCCCATCGTTGCCACCAAACCAACTCGCAGCAGTCTCCTGGCAGCTTGTTCTTTCCATGCTGTCACCCTCCATCTTAAATTTACAGTGGTTTCAAAGTCACTGATCTCCTAGAGAGCTGGAAAAAGCTCTGGGTTTCAGTCCAGAGGCTCATGCTGCACGTTTGGCTCAGTAGAAATAAATGTCCGCTTCCAGCGTCCTCCTCAATAGAGAGGTAGGTGTGTCTGTCTCCTCTTTAAGCCCATACAACTTCTCTGCAAAATTGAACTACTGCAGGAAAGAGGCAGAAGCTGGGAACATGTGCCAGGTTGGTTTCAATAGCACTGAGCCAGGTTTCAAGAAGTTTGGGGGTTTGTTTTGTGGGGGGGTTTATTTTCTCTTCTTTTCTCTTCTCACTCAGAGTGCTTAATCAAGTCCTGGGCTGCAGATTTGAGCACTGCGGCTCTGCTGACATTCGGCACGTAATCTGCCAGGGATCTTCGCCTCAGTTTGCCTGGCAATTGTCAAGTCAAAACACGCAGATGACAACCTCCAGAAGCCCATGAAGATGCCATTTTTCAGGAATGATAGCTTTTGTTTTTCCTTTACCAAAGACACCAAGAGAGATAGCTGGACAGATATGATTGATTACAGCAACAATTAAAAAAAGCCAAATGAAAACTAGTTTTGGCTATTAAAAAAGAACGATAATGCCAACTACTCTTTCCATCGGGGTCCTAACTGGCAAGGGAAATAATGCCACAGTTAGTCACTGTCTAGTCAGCATTTCACCCCGGAATTGTGATCTAAGGGAAAACCAGCATGCATACATCTGAGGACAGCGAGGAAAAAATTGCTCTTGCAATAGACACAACCCCTGGAATCTGCACACTTGCACAATTTGCTCCGGTTTGCAACTGTGCCGGTTTTAAGGGAAGTGTCTGTGCATCCACAGCACATGATGAAACTCAGCAGTAAAGGCAGACCACAAGAAAGTGTGTTTAATCTCGTGCATACTTTACACCCGGGTGTAAATGCAAGGTAAGCACATATCATCTCCTTCATTTTACTACTATGAGGTCCTGAACAGCTGCTTAAATCAGAGCATCTTCCTGATAGCACAAGGGCCTCTTCCCAGGCAATAGCCCTCATCGTTAGAAAGCAATAACACTCAATCCCCAACATGACAGCAGGTAATTAACTGTGAGCAACGGTTAGAGACGCCAAGACACCATATGGCCCCTTGTGATGTGAAAAACGCTGTGGTCAGGAGGTGCCAAACACGTCCTGTGCTTTTCTGAGCTCCCGGGGGTACCAAGAGCACATTGTGGGAAACGCTTCTCTTCTCCCAGCTTCAGATCCAGCGAAGAATAACACATAAACAGGGCGACTCACACCCACCTCCCACACGCCCTGTGCTCCCAGAGCTCCAACACAAACAGGCATCTGGGCTAATTTCTTTCTAAGACTAGCGAGGAAAAGAACAATGCTGAAAAGCAGATGGTCACCATCTTCCACGTCCTTCATGAATCAGAAAGGTCCCTTTGCTCACACTGACTTGCTTTCTAAGGACAAACTTCCAGTTTTCCTCCCTTCCAAACACATCTTCATCCTTCTGAACTTTTGTACCCTTTCTTGCAAAGCGCTCCAAACAGCCTAAGGAGATGTCTCTACCAAGAGGGTAGGGAGAGGGAAATATTACTTCAAGAACATTAAATGTCAGGGGAACCATGTTAAAAACAGTGCTGAAAATTACTCTGGCGTATAGTCTTGAATTTACGCCATTATGCCTAAATATTTTGGGATTTCATGCCAATGAAACCTACACGAACCAAAAACCGTATTAAAAAAAACCATTTAGTTTCAAAACAACTTTATGTATACACAAAGGCAATAGGCAAATGCTGCTATAAGAGTTCTTCACAAGAAAAAACGTTTACATTAAGGAAAGCAGAATAGGGAAGTTAACATAACTGGTGAAATTGGGAAGTTAATATAACTGGCCACTCTTCCACTTCTGGCTGCTAATTGTCATTCCCAGTCCCAACTCAGTCTGTAGATGCCATAACTTGTGAAACATGCACGCCTCTGGAGTGAGTCGCGGGGCATTTATTATCGCAGCACTAGACCCGCTCCCTGGTTTGGCAAAGAGCGATTAGCGACACAAGCAGAATCAAAATGTGCTGGATTGCAAAAACCACCTCCGCATCACACCAGAGTCACCAACGCGATGATCACACAGCGGGGTCGTCTGCGCTCCCATTTCCAAATGCGATAGGTGCATGCTGCTGACTGTGGCTGGTGTTATTTGGATACAAAGGTATCTCTCGATCGACACAAACTAAAAAGAGCAGTGACTACCTCTGAGCTACACCCTCAGCGTTATCAACGCTGTCTGCATACTTGTCTCTGTTGTCATTTAACCATGCTCAGGAGTGTTATACAGAGGCAAGACACGAACAGCTCTTTTAAAGGCTCCTTAGAAAAGCTGATTTATTGTAGCCACGTTTACAAGTTTGAAAGATCTAGGAAAAAGCACACACACGTGCCTACAACCAAATCCTCACTCGCTTGCCAGTTACATTTTGCTTCAGGATTGGATGTTTCCTAGAGTGCAAGGCTTTAGACACTGGTTAATGAAAGAGCTTATCAGCCTTCCCGGACACTTCAGATGCTTTCAAACCACAATGCAGCAAGTCTTGCTCAACATCACCCCTCTGACAAATGTAATTATACTTTTCCTTTTGGCGGCAGAAAAACAAACACAGAAAGTGGAAGTGGTATTCTCAAATTCTTACAGGTAACGAAACTTGGTCTCAAAGAGTCAAAGCTGTAAAAGATTGCGGGGCATAATGAAAAGAATGTCTTCTCTGGAGCCAACGCTAAAGGGAGATTGTACCTCAGCAGCAACTCTTGTGTAGCTGTGTTGTGCTGTCATTTGAGTCACCACACTCAAACCTGGCAGAACACAGACGTGTTTCTGCAAAGTGGAGAACTTCCAATGCCTGGGCTCCGGCCACCAAACCAGCACCACCACCAAGATTTACTGCACAGAAGTTCTCATCTCACACATCCTGTCCTGTCTAACTCAGTCAGCATTTATCACTCGAATCTCCTCTGCATCAAAATGTAAAATTGCTCTAAAAAACAGATCTTAAGGAAGAACTAGTTTGAAAACACATAATAAATTCTCCTCGCAGAGAGCCGGCTCCAGAACCAACAGCGATGTCTCACAGTATCTGACAAAGGACTTCACAAAGGTGGAGCTTCAGGTAAGAAAGGAGAAGGTGGCAGCACAGGACTCTTCTCAAACTCCATGCTGATGATGAGTATTGAGATGTAACAATGTTTGCAAATCCACAAGCCAACCAGAGACATTCATTTTTACATCGGAGTTAGAAATCAAGACCAAAGGAACAGACCGATGCTGCATTTTGCACAACTCCGTTTAGTTGTCGAAACAACAGCTGAAATCAACTTGGACCAGCTCTGTTTATGCCTCTTCTTGGCAAGACTTGAATAACAGCACAGTCTTGAAATGTTGGTTTGGGGAGCGATTCCTTAAACAAACGAGGGCTTTCTTATTTAACATGTCTAATAGTTACCTGAAGGCTTGTAAAGAGTCTGCTCTGCAACGCATGGGCTGCTTCACTCAGCCTCCTTGGCTTTAGTCCTGCTGATGAGCTCTGCGCCTCAAGAAATAACTGTACCTCTTGCATCCCAACCGAGCGTAACTATGGGAATACAAACTTCACAAGCTGGCACTGAGCACTTTCCCAAGGGACCAAGACACAGTCTGTTAACAGATCGGTATTTACAGTTTCAATACCACTACAGAAGAGAAAAAAATGCCTGTGAGGCTATTAAAGGTCCAAACACCCTTGCAGCTCTTGCAGGCTGGAATTTCTCTCAAGCAGTGGGGCTAAAACCACAGCTCAATCGTGGAGCGGGGACTGAACACAAAGCTACTGCCCTTTGTCCGTACCCTGTACTGCCTTCAGCAGCTGAAGGCAAGGGAGCTTAAGTCCTGCAAAAGGCTGAGCACCCAACGGATCAGCAGCCAGATCCGTAACGTCTGGGCATCATGAAGGACTTCAGATCTTACATCAGATCTCGTGTTCTGGAAGGTGAGGAAGGAATGGCAGAACTTGCCAATCTCAGAACTGTGAGATAGTTCTGCCAGATGCCTGTGGCTGGCTGCTGTCCTTCTCCAAACCCTTAGATAAACAAAAGCTAATGCAGCGCTATGTAACAGCAGACACCAAACCACACTTCCCACCTCTTTACAGAGCTTACCTTCAGCAATTTCAGGATTCAGACCAGCAGGAAAAAGTTCCCTGCCCTTACACTATGAAACCTATCCTTTACTTTTTTTTTGAGAGTTAATAGAGTGGAGCTTTGCCGCTGCCAAAAACACCACAATCCTGTTTTACACACGGACAGATTTGGTGAGCGACATGAGTCTCCTCACCTAGCAAGATGTAAACGTACCTGATGGAGCCAGGTAACTTCTTGGTCAGAGGAGCAAAAAACATGCAACACACAAGTAAAGGGTGTTTCACATCTGGAACACAAACCGCGCTCAGGACCAGCAGACATCCCAGTAGCTGTAGTTTTAGTCTTCTCCATGATCACCCTTGTGCCAAGGGAGAGTTGCAAGTTAGACCCTGGACTCCTCACCGCACCACTCTCAACATCACCGTCTGTCTTTCCTAGCCTACCCACCTTCCCGCATGCCAAGCAATGGCAAACTGCACAAACACGCCACAAGCCCTTTGTCAGGACAACATCCACATCAAGGAACCCCACACACTCTGCATGTCCTGAAACGCTGAGACCAGCCCAGGGATGTTCACAGAGGGAAACCCACGATGGGGAGAGGGAGACCAGAGCCAGATCTCCCTCGAAACAAAACCCTCTCCGAGAGCCCCGGGCGATGGAGGGGCGCAGATGGCATCGCCGGCAGGAGGCTGCTGACACCGGCAGCCGCACAGCCCGGGGCTCTGCCGCCGCGGAGAGGCACCGACGGGAGAAAGAGAGGGAGAGGCGCAGCCCGGCAGGACGCGGCAGCCCCTTACCATAGACCAGCTTCTTCATCTCGTGGTACCTGGCCCACAGGTAGCTCTTGGTGTCGGCTCCCTCGGGGGGCTGCGGCTGGCTGCCCGCGGCCGGGCCGGACTCGGCGCCGCGCCGGGCTCTGCCGGGAGCCGCCGG
>WEIS01022898.1:0-10159 GCA_013389965.1 Todus mexicanus | reverse complement strand
ATACAATCTACTGTCTTTCCTAAAGCAGCAGAAAATCAACAACGGAAACTCCTGGTTTAAGCTCAGTGTCGGATTCTACTGAACGTCTGTACTTGTAACACTGATTGTAGGAGAAAATACTTGTGTAACACCCACAGGTACTTGTCTCGAGATGTTTCTCCTTCTTTAAAGAGCTAGGTTGTGATTCTACATTATTTTTTCTCCTCCCACGAGTAAAAAAAAAGTAAGAACAGATTGATTCCTCTATGTGTACAGCAGGGCAAACACAAATCACTGGTGTTCCAGATGTAGTGGTGTTGAACATTGCTAACTGAAGTACCAGATACCCTTTAGAACCAAACTATGGGTGGCTCCTTAAGCTCTTTGCTGAAGTTTATGCTTCTCTGTCAGAGTGAGGTAGTAGATTGTATAGTTGTAGGGTAGTTATTTTACCCTGTTCAGGAGATAACTATACAATCTATTGCCTTCCCTGAGGAGTAAACCAAACCACGGTCCTTTGCAGTCATTTATGCCCACACTGAGTAAAAATAGACCTGTCAGATAAATCCAGGGTTGTAAAGTATCAGCTTAATCAGTGACAGAATTTGCAGGATTAACAGCCAGTGGGAGTGGTGCAACCCCCAAATGATATATTTGACTAATATGACTTTTTTTTCCAAGGTGAGTGGCACAGTGCTGGCTGGATATGGAAGACGTGTATGTTCCTAGGTACAGAGGGACATACTCCAGAGAGTGGACATTGCTCCAAAACAGCTGGTATTTGAATGTAAAAATGCAGGTAGCTCAGACTTAAACATTGTGACTTAAACTGTTTTGAGACCCCAATTTCTATAGCACATTAAAATTCCACGACTCCCAACTGCTTAGTGAATGAAAGTTGGAGGGAAAACGTACAACTATACTTTTATTAATAAAAAGTCTGCTTATTTTTCTCCAACTTTTCTAGCACATGAAACTTAATGTGATACAAAACTAAAGTGTTGAATGGCCACAACTGACCCCTCACCTTTTCTGGGCACTGTAAACCTATCAAGTTTGACATCCAAGATCCAGAACTGTCATTCTTCTGGGAGGTGGTTACTGGTTTTATACAAAGAACGTCTTAAGCTCACTGCATTCTTTTTCCTCCTGACATCCTAGGTCTAACTGCTTCTGCCCTCGCATGACCAGCTAGCATCTCGCTATAGTAACAGAAAAGCATGAAAATGCCTTTTGGGACTGAAAGTTGAGCGTAGTAGGTCAGAATGAAAATGAAGCCATTTGTGAGTATTTGAGCCGGGGGGGTTTAAACTGGTTCCCCCCTTGCCAAGCAGCGCTGACGGTGTAAACTTGCACTGCGTGCCCAGGCCTACAAGGCAGAAGACCAAAAGCAGCTGGTTAAGCTAAAGTGACTTCCACAGAGCAGCTGCTAAGCGCCAAGAACTGCAAAAAGGAAGCGTTGGGCTCCTAGGAAGAGGTAGTAGGTTGCATAGTTTTAGGGCAGGGATTTTGCTCGCAAGGAGGTAACTATACAACCTGCTGCCTTTCTTAGGGCTTTATTTTAACACCAGGACCGTTTTGGCTCCGTCCTAACCTCCGCCGCTTTGGTACATGAAGAGCAATGACGAGCTATTTCTAAGCACTTGGAGGCTTAAGGAGACTGGTGTATCGGAAAACTTGGTACCAAACCGGAGCGTAGTACTGGAATGTGGTGAAATGCTGCGTTTGAGGGTGCACTGGGTGTTTGGGTAACATTGGGTTGTGGTAAGTAAGCGGGTATGTTTGGAAGGCAACTCCAAGAGTGAGATGGAGTTGGTACGCATTCTGACGTCCAGCTGAGGTACCTGAAGTGTGCTGTGTACTTGAACAGGTGGCTAAAACACATCTTGCTTTGGCTTTGTGCATTTCAGGTGGGAAAAACTAAACATTTCCTTCCCTGGAAGGATCAGCTTGCAGCGTGCCTGAAGGTTGGAGCTTTCTCAGCAGGTACAGGCACTCTTAATCAAATAAGCTCTCCATCGTGGATTGTTTTTGCAGTCTTGCAGGAGGGAAGTTTTCAGTCAGTTAGAAGGAATGATTGCATGGTTTGTCTCCTGCAGTTGTTCATAAAAAACAGTCTGTGGGGGGTGTTATGTTAATTACGCTGCCCTACAGCAATAGTTGTGGCAGGGCTTCAGCTGGACACTCCGTGCTATGGGATAGAGACTTATTTTAGCTGCTTAATGTCCTGTAGCATTAATGTGTTAGGCCTACACCAGCTACTATTTAAACATCTGACACTAAGAATCTTAGATTATAAGCTTGTTAAGTGTGCTTATATTGAACATCTTGTGTGAATTGAATTGTACACTTTTGATTTAGTTAATAAAGTACAGCAGTTTGTGCAATGCTTACAGTGAATGGACTTTACTTTCTCCAAAATAAGGAAGTGAATTTTACACAAAGAGTGTTACAAAAATTGCAGCATTGACTAGAATTACTGTTAACCAGTTATTCTAGTGTTCACTGAAACTGTTCTGGCATTAACTGTGACTTCTAAAGAGCTTTGGTACAAGACTTCACTGGGGAGGGAAGGGGAAATGCTGCTGAATATTTACAGCATTGCTGCTGAACTCGCAGGAGCTCTGCTTACTCTGGAGCTGGTTTCTGAGTGGAGATTTGAATTACGCTAGAATTTAGCCTAAGAGGGTCAGCTCTGCAAGTCTGAACTGCATCTCGGTTTTTGCGTAAACGTAGCTGCTGAGGCTTCAATAGATAAGATTCAGGCTGAGAAACGTACCAATAAATTGGGCTTTAGCAGCACAAAACGCCTTAAAAGCTTTCATATGCTGAACATTTTATAGGTAACTATAAGGAGTAAGCTTATAAAAAATAGTCTGTGCTGGCCACTCCCACTGCGGTGTTCCCGTTGTGGCTGATGTGTTTGTAAAGCCCCTGTTCTGAGAGAAATAAAGAGAACTTGGGTCTTGGATAAAAATGTGTAGTTGGTTTATGTTAAGTTTGGAGTAATATGCAAATTTCAGGCTTGATGTGCCTATTTCTGCCCTTCTGTTGCTGTAACACTTGACACTTGCTCTTGGTGCTGCTGAATTTTTTAACAATGTATTTCAGAAACCAAGAAGTAGATGAAGCTTTACATTTCTTCATCTCTGAAGTTATAAACATCTTGACGTTATTATCAGTGCCAGATTTATTTACTTATTGAGTGTTAAAAACCGAGCTCCTCTTCACAGAGTCCGAAGCACCTGAATTTGGGGGCGAATGTCTCCACGTGCTTTCAGAGTATTGAGAGAAGCAGATCCTGCAGAGACCTGCTGCAGCATCTGTCCTACCACATCAAATCTAGCCCCTTGTGCGGCACTCTAAGCGGCCTTGATCATGTCACAGAGCAAGGCAGTACTGCTTGGGTAGTTATTTTAAATGGTTAATTAGTTCTTCCTTTTATCTAAGGATTCCAACCCTTGACCCCCATCTTTCTACTACTGATTCTGTCTTGCCTATAACAGGTACAGGCATTTATTTCTCTGTAATTGGAAGCAGCTCGATTAAGTGATAAGGCTCGAACCAGAAAGGAATTGCGCTGTGGTTTAGCAGCCTCAGCTTGTTGGAGCGTTTCTTACCTTGACTTACCTGTGGGTTCCACTGAGTACATGGTGTCCGCTCAGCAAAACACAGCAGCTGTGGGTCCAAGGATGTGGTGACAATGCGGCGAGAATCCTGGCAATAAAGGAGCAGTGGTTAAAGAATGCGTGGTGTAAACAGTGCAGGGAAGTTTGCAGTAACAGTAGAGACATGTCTACCACCCATAGTGAATTAATTGTGTCGTGGTGGTCTTGGAACCGTTCCAGTAGAGCTCCAAAAATAGAACACAGCTTCAGCGCAGATCCATAGCGCAGAAGAGCGATTTCTGTTCTGTGCCCTTCCACGCAGGAAGGTGTGCTCCGAAATCTCCCTGAGACCTGTTGAGCTTTTTCTGTGAGAGAAAACCCTGCTAATAACCACTGGCAGGCTTCTGACGGGCACTTGGGCTGTGTTCATAGGATGTGAGCCATGGGCATTAAAAATCCTCTCCCCCGTGCTGCTCTGCGCTGAGGGCCAGGCTGGGGACGGGAAGGACCTGCTGCTGGTGTTGTCTGTCCTTTGTGCTGTGTGGAAGGTGACAGAGCTCCCAGAGAACAGCTGCCACTGGAGGAGCACCCAACAGAGTCCCACCCTACCTCCAGGGGGTGTTTGCTACTGGAGTTTCCCAAGCTGGTTGGGGGACTTGATTTCTTAACCTGTAGTTTGTGCATCTGCATCCAGCCTCCTTCCAACCTGTAAGGACAGGCACAAGGAAATTAACCTTAAACGTACATAGATAATGGCAACATTCACCTGGCATTTTTCATGGCATGTTTAGATTCCTTGATTGCCGTGGTCATATGAAATACATCATCCTTACGTGGAAAAGTCCTCTTGCTCTCTTGGTAACCAGCAGGCCGGACTCAGGTGCATATGGGTGCTTCGCCTTCTTGTGACTTTACCAGGCAAACTATAAAATACCTGATAAGATGCAAGGGGGAAAAAAAGAAAGTCTCAGGTACACTGGTCGAAACAGCCAAGTGTGACAAGCTCAGCTGAATGTTTGTGGTTTCAGCTGAGACTCCCAAAAGACACCTGAAGTCGCTCAGTTCTAGAGGTGTCAGCCCATGCTGTGGCCTTCAGACTGCAGAGCTCTGCTGAGCTTTGGGGAGTCCAGCAGATGAGAGAGTTGGATTGAGCCAAGAAAGCAGATTTCACCTCGCAAGCTGAGGTGTGTATTTGATACCATGGTTCTGTCAAGAAGAGCCGCGAGAGGAGCATCAGTTGTCAAGGTATGTCCTGTTGCAGCACAGGAAATCAGATTGGTGCTTCTTGCATAAATGGTCTTACTGGAATTTGATTTTTATACTACTTTGTTTTGGACACTTGAAGCCACTCCAGTGAAGAGGGTTTATATGCATGGGAAAATATAACACTGCTTGATTTCAACGCGTTGCGTTAAAGCAATCTTCAAAATAAAGCTCTTAGAAGTTGCCTCATGCTGCTACCGACTATTTTTGGTGACTGAAAAGGCCCTTTCTGAAGTTGGAGAATGTTACTGAAAAAAGGACTTGCTCTGATATTAAAACTCTGCTGTGTAAATGATGTTGAGCTGATTAGTTAAACCCAGCGCAGCATAAAACCTGAGAGAAGGATCAGATCATGCAATTGCAAGTCCCAGCTCTGCGCGGGAGTATAACACACCCTTTCATAGGTTCCCGCTGGAGATACCTGTGCTCTTGGTGCTCCCGAGAGCCACCCATCAATCGCAAGGTGAGAGGAGCCGTAAATCAATCCTAGTATCCCAAAATGCTGTTGGCCATGAAACCCAACTCACATTTGGAATCTTTAGTGGCGAAGTGGCTTCTCCTACAGCAGCTCCCTGAAAATGAGAAGGAAGAGGAGAGCTGTAGTTTGTACAAATTGCTCTCTGCAGGCGTCGGGAAGTTCAATGTCAAAGCTGCTACCCGTGACTGATGCTGTCAGGACCTGGTGCATAAACCTCAGGTGTATCTTATGCCAAAACAAGCGCAAAGACTGCTTGACACTTGCTTTGCAAAACAAGTAGGACTGAAGCTGTTTTTAGAAACTGATCTCATAGAGTCCTGACGAGTTCTTCCCCAGCTGGTGTGTCCTGCCCCAGTTGCCTCCTAGCGCCTGTGGTGATGCAGGAGGTGATGTGTGGCTGGGCAAATCCATGGACAGTGCAAGGCCAGTTTTCCTCAGTTTGGAACAAACGTGGTGTCTCCTTTGTTCTCTTACGGTTCCAAGTTAAATGCAGCCGCTGTACGGGAGAGCCAGGAGCGACCTCTGTTGCTGCTGTGCAAAGTCAGTGTGTCTGCCTGACCTCTCCCTGTTCCACTGGTGATCAGAACAGTGTTTCTGCTGGTCTCTGCTCCACCCCACTCCGCTGTGCTTGACGTGCAGTGACCCTGGAGATGCTGCTCTGACACAATGGTCTAGCATCAAGTCACCTGTGCTTTAACAGGTGGAAGAGGTGTGTGAAACCTGTTCAGAGCAATGGAATAGAGTGGAAGGTAAAACAGTTGGAGCATTAAGCTTGCGAATAACTAATGAATAAGTGAACAGTGTGAAATAGCTGGAGTATGTATCATCTGAAAGATGCAAATACAGGGGATGTGATACTCGTTAGGATGCTGGAGAAGTGGGCCTGTGTGAACTCCATTGAGGGNAAGAAGAAATTGTTGGTGCTGAGGGTGGGGAGAGCCTGGCCCAGGTTGCCCCGAGAGGTGGTGGCTGCCCCATCCCTGTCCCCATTGCAGGGGAGGTTGTTGGGGGCTCTGAGCAACCTGCTCTGGTTGCAGATGTCCCTGCTCCCTGCAGGGGGTTGGACTAGATGAGCTTGAAAAGTCCCTTCCCACCCAAACCATTCCATGATTCTACACTGTTAAAAACTTTTAGCTGTCATAAAAATTTGCAATCAAGTATGTCAAGCTCTCTCCTGGAGCTGCTTTAAATGGATGAACTGCCATCGGGCACCTCTGGGAAGCTGGCCTGTGACAGGAACAAACATGTTTAAGCCCTGTTTCAGCTGAAGTCAATGGAAATCCTTCCCTCAACCACACAAGTGATTGAATAAGGTAACCAGCTGACTCATCATTATGTGATTGAGGTGATTATTAGGTAAGACATTAATAAGCATCACATGGAGGCTGCATAGGAACTTTTTGCAAAGGCCTGTAGTGATAGGACGAAGGGTAATCGTTTGAAACTGTAAGAGGGGAGATTTAGATTGGAAATAAGACAAAAATTCTTTGCTCTGAGGGTGGTGAGACCCTGGCCCAGGCTGCCCAGGGAAGCTGTGGATGCTCCATCCCTGGATGTGTTCAAGGCCAGGCTGGACGGGGCTTTGAGCAGCCTGGTGTAGTGGGAGGTGTCCCTGCCCATGGCGGGGGGGTTGGAACGAGATGATCTTTAAGGTCCCTTCCAACCCAAACCATTCTAGGATTCTGTGATTAATAATTTATTTATTATTTTTTTAAAAAATCTAGTCAGCTAGAAAAGGTTTGTTGTGTCCTGAGGGGGTGGCCAAGCTGTGCGCAGGAGGTGATGAGGAAAATGCATCAAGCTGTTCTCCACATTCCCCCTGCCAGACCTGGCTGGCTCAGTGGGCAATTGCTGCTTGCCTGGGCTGCAGGACCACAATTACTTCCAGAAGTGGCATTTCCTTTGTGGAGCTTGACCATGTCTGCTGACCCTTTCCAAGAACAGCAAGGTACCAGTTAGTAACCATCTAACACAGAGTTAGTTACTCCAGTATCGTTAGTTTATTCATATTGAACTGAATTAGACCATATGAAATCCTCAAAGACATTAAAAAAATTATTTCTCAGGTGTGCGATGACGTTTTTACTCCTAAGAAAATACCTGTTCTCTATTTTGCATTTCCACCCTGCTTAGGCCTGCGTCTCCGCTGGATGGCCATGGCTCAGCACGCTCCTTTGTGCTTCAGAAATTCTGAAACGTGGCCAAGAAGTTCCTTCCAAAGATTACCTAGTTCAAGAAGAAACACCCGCTGCATTGCTCGCCCTTCAGATCTCATTCGCTGGCCGCAGATTGTCGTGTTTCAAGTAGGGGCAACACAGGACTGGAGTTCCGCTGTCAGCTTGTCTCAAAACAGAGAAACTAAAATTCCCTGCCCAAACCCCTTGTACAGCCTCTCCTCTGATTGTTGGAGCAGCAGCGTGGTCCTGGTTTTTTCTAGGGTTTCAAATTAGGCCCTGAAAAAGAAGGAAACTGATCAACACCCTTGATATCTAGAGATTTATGTGTAAGAGAGAATATTTCATTATATGAAGACATTAGAAAAACCAAGTGACTGGTATCTTTACATGCTTTTATACAACTATCCCATGTTGTAGTGGAGTTCGAGTAGAGTTCACTGTTTCTGAAATGGAAATTCAGTGTGAAATGTATGGCACGATAGATTTAGGCCTTAAATTTCATTTTTAAGGGAAGAGAATAATACGCGAACTCGGGTATTTTCTCACCTCGTGCCCATCCCAGGCTGTAACTGTGCTGTCAGTAGGTGTGCTACAAGTGATGGACATTTACTTTCCAGCACCAAACATGTTCATTGTTGGACAGATAAGCAGCGGCAACTGTTTTTTCCTACAATAAAATAAGCGCTAGGAAAGAAAACATTAAATAGAACCGAGAGGTTTGGTTCTGCACAAGCTCTGGTCAGCGAAGTGTTCAAAGATACGGAGCTTGGTACACCCGGAAAAAATCGCGTGCCCTTTAGACAGATTGTTGCCAAGTATTATCAAATGCCTTCCTGTGTGAAGGTTTCCCTCTTGGAATGTTACATCATGGACAGTGAACGATTGAGGTTTTACTGTAGGTTCAAGAAACAGATTTGCAATATTAACAGGCAGGTAACAGGCTGGTGTGCAGATACATACCTAAATATTTGCTCAAATTGGTTCACGGAAGATGGGAAAAAGACATTTAAAATGATGCCGTTTCTTCACCACACTAGATGACCTAATGAGATACGCTCATGAGATAAGGTTTTGCGTCACCGTCTTTTATGTAAATTCTTTATTAGGGCTGGTAAGGGAGTGTTACAGTTCGCTGCTGCATCATGAAAAGCAAACAGACAGAGCTCTATTTTTAGTCTTCTGAGAATATAATGCACCAAAGCCATTTTTCCAGAGGTGAATCATTGAGTTTCCCCATTTCTGGTTATAGCCAGGAAAGCTTTTCACAGAAACCCCAGTATGGATTTGCAGCCTGAACTCACACAACAGCTGCACACAAATCTTTGAAAGTTTTGTACCCGATACCTAACATAAAATTAATAGGTAGCTGCTTTCAACGTGCGCCTTTGAGAGCGTCACCAAAACTCAATTAATTCCAGTCCTGAAAACTGTTACCTGAAGCGTAAACCATGGTGAGTATACCCCTCCAGTTCCTTTCCATCAGATTTTTAGAGTCTTTACGGAACACAACACTTACTAGATCTGTTACTGCTTGGGTAGCTGGTGTGTCTGTCCAGTCACACCTGCTTTCAGGGATATTGCTTGAGTATTGTCATTGTACGGTAGTAAAAATCCAAGCAAATCTACACGAGATGCACCTGTACAATGTGAGAAGTTTCATTTTAGTGCTGCAAAACTAATTTTGGTATTTGGGGCATTGAAAGCAGCCTTACTCGCCCAGGAAACTGCTTTCTCAAGTGTTGCTCCTGAAGCTTGGTGCCAAAAAACCCCAAACCATAAATAAAATTTGGAAACGCTGAAGCCAGTTCAAAGTATTTACTGTCTTTTGCTGTTAAGGAGGCAGTAACAGATTGAATCTCTGTTCTACCATGAAAGCCCCAGTTCTTTGAACCACTGGTGATACATGTTTAAAGAAACTGTAAATGTTAAGCGTAGGCTTGTGGGAGAACTTGCCAAACAAATCGTTGTGGTCATTGTTTACATTCACTTTTTCAAGGAAACGTGAGAAAAAAAATATCACTTTAATATACCAGTTTATAAAAGGAATATGAAACAAGTCATAACTGTGCAGTGAAAGGCAGTAAGACTGCCACCATCATGTACAGAATCAAATGGTATTTATTTGGTATTGAGACTAATAACATCAGCCACAAGGACCCGTTTCTGTCCCGTAAAGATCCCGTAAGGTGGCCACTGGTCGCTTATGATTCACTGGCTGGCAGTGGCTGCAGGACAGTGGTTCAGGCTCCCTGAGGAATGTGTTCCCCATTTATTTTGGCTGGTACCTGGTGCAGCTTTGTGTGCGTCAGCACTGGGTGTACTGGTTGTCACTTCTTGATACCGAAAGTTATACACCCGTGTTTGGAGACGGGTGTCGCGCTCCACCTGTATGCAAAAGGTTCGCAGGAAGAGTATGCCTGAGCGTATTGATTCGGTGACCCTGCTGATTCACCAGGTAAATTTAGACCAATAAAAGACGATCCAGTTCCTTGGGCGAATTTGGCTGAAAGAGAATGGAACAGCACATGCTGAAGGCAACCAGTGCAGGCACATCTTTGTGCTACCGGGGGCACCCAGCTGCAAGTGTCTCAGCCCCAGGAGCACGATGACTTTGCAGGTTCCCAGAGTCCATAAGGAGTTCTCTGGTGTGAGCA
>WEIS01022897.1:0-25744 GCA_013389965.1 Todus mexicanus | reverse complement strand
TGCAGGGGGTGGTCTCAGCACAGCATAGTTGGTGTCAGTCTGATGAGGTGTGTGTTGAAATCTAAACATTTGTGTAATCTCATTGAATTTGATGTGACCTCTGTTTTGAAGTGAGGAGCATGGAAATAAATTGCCTGCATTGTGCAAAGCAGCTGAATTGAGAGCCCAGAGGGGTAAAGCAGATCTCTGGGGAGTAAATTGGCCAAGCTAATGGCTGTGGAAAGGTGAAAAGGCAATGAGAAGTGTAACATAAAGGAAGAGATGTCAACAGATTTTGGAGATACTTATTTTGCTAGAGCTTTCTGGCAGAAGAAGAGGAAAGGGATCTGCTGGGAAGTGGCGAGGCATCAATGAAAAATGGCGGGATTTTAGAGGAGCTTAAAAGGAAGACTGAAACCATATGGGGCCTGCTGCTTAAATCCTGTAGAACATTTGGGAATTTGCGCTTGTACCTCACTTTGAGATGAGCCCAGGTTATAAAGTTTAGATTTAGTTTTAAACATTTTAAAGCTCTCACGTTTGAGAAGGAAATGCCATGGGTACACATGGAGGAGGACCAGAAGGCAGGCATGGGGAGACTGGCAGAAAGTCCCCTTTCAGTCTTTGGGAGATAAAATCAGACAGATTTTAGTGTCCCAGGAGAGAAAAATCTGCTGGCTGTCTGGTTTGCTACTTGGTGTGTGTGTTTGTGGAGCATGTTGACTGCAGGACACTCCCCAAGATGATTGGGAGGTGAGTCCTGAGACAAGGTTTTGGAGCTGGGGTTCCTTTTTATCCCTTCTGCAAAAAGTGAGACAAGGGCTTCAACAGTAATGCTTTTGTGTGGCCAAAGGGAATCATTTTACAGGGAAGGATGTGGAAATAACTCACCTGGGCTGAATGAAAACTTTATTATGCAATTTTGAGTGTTAAATGTGCGGATGTCAAAGGATGCTAATGTTGTCACCATGAGTTTTCGTTTTTGTGTGTGATTCAGAGTAAGCTATAGCTATTTGCTGGGATCAGACCAGTTCCACAAAGGGAAATGCTTCTATTTATCTTTGATTTTAATTTCCCCCTTCCGTATTTGCTTTATAACTGTTGATTAGCAGCTTCAAAATTATCTGGCTATTTTTATGTGTAAAAAAATAAAATTAATAAATGGTTCAGATCCATGGTCCTGCTTAGCCCCTGATCAAGGAGCTCAGAGAGAAGACGTATAGTTTCTCCCTTGTTTCTGAATCTGTTGCAAAGAGACACTTGGGCTTAGCTGAAGTGCTGGGGGCATGCATGTGCAACCTCATTTAATCTTTTTATAGGAGGGATAATTTAGAGAGTGGAGAAAACTCTTCCTGCAGTTTTATCTACAGGCAGGACCTCAGACCATGAAGCAGTGCTACTGAGAAGCCACCTGGTAAGTGGGACCATTGATAAACTACTTGACTGTGAGCATTTTCGGCTCACCAGTTGCTTCTGTGGCACCTTAGTACGTGTATGAGCTTAGTTTGCAAGCTAAGGGTAAGTGTAGCTGTTTACACTGTGTATTCATCAGCTTCAGATAGTGGGGAATATGGGAACACACTTTTGTTAAGATGACTTATCAGTCATCTAAAATGAGTTTCAAATGTCATGTTTCAAGTATCTTACTGGTTTTATACCCTTTGGTGTTTTAGTGGAGCAACGTGAGATGGCCCTTTCTTAACACTGTGTATTTTCAGTATCCTGAATTAAGCACAAGAGGTGATTTAGGCTTGAAGCTTCTAGGAAGAAGATAATTGTTCTTTTATTATTATAATAGATCAAAATAAAATCAGCTTGCGCTTCTGAAATGGAGAGTTTCTTAGCTGGAGAAGTGTACAGTAATTCTTTTACAGTGTTATCAAATGGCATAATAAAAAAGCAAAAAACATCTCATTTTCTAGGCTGTTTATTTTACACATCCTCTTTGAATTGATAAATATTTATATTCAAGTCTGGGATTCTGTTTGGAGCATCAGCCGCAGAATTGATCCAGTAAGTACCACTTGATCTTGAAAGAGCCAATTTTTGTGTGTGCAAAAGTGTGCAAATCATTTCATGCTTGTGTTTACACAAACAGTTAACTTACAATTGTGCATGGAAAACAAATATTAATGCATGCTAATGGCGGTTAAGCATCTCAAGTGCCATTTTCGTATGCAAACACCAGAATAATGTTAAGAGTTACCAACTTTTATGTAGTACCTGTGGTATCAGGCATGCAGCTGAAATAATTGCGTATAAGCCTAAATAATTCCCATATAATTCCTACATATAATAATAATAAAAAAGATTTATTTGTCATATTCTAAGGAAAGCTTAGAAAACTTGACATTATCGGAAATATTTCAGATTATTCTGAAATCCTGTGTTGCTGTTGCTTGGTTTTTTGGTTTTATTTTATTTTTTTTAATAAATCTGACATTCCTGATTACTGGGAGCTAATAATTGATTGAAACCAGAGCCAGAATGCTAGCTTTGGCATTCTCCAGCATTTGTAGTCCTGAATTACAGATGCACAAAGTTTGCAGAGCAGCTCTGGGAGAGCTGAACATCACCTGGGGCTTGCCAGGCCCTGAGAAATTATCCCTTGAGCAGCTGCCCAGCTCTGCCTGTGGTATATTAAAATGTAGAGTTTCAAACCTAGGCATGTGAGATGGTGAAGAAAACACCCCAAAACTTCTACCTTCATCTAGATACCTTCAAACAGTATTTTTTTTTCACTCTCTATTCAAGCATTTGAAGATCTGGGCAGATCAACCCCCTCCTGTTTCAGTGCCCACTTGCCATCCTGAGAATGGTGGCTGGCTTAAAGAAAAATAATAAAAATAAATTTACACAGATTTTGTGCCCCAATTAGCAGTGCTAATTGGGGCACACAAGTAAATTGCACTCTACCCTGTGGAGATTGTCAGCCAGTCAACCAGATCATTGAGTCACCAAGAGCATGACTCGAACCCTGAGTTACTATTTAATCAGGTGCAAAATCAGAGGTCCCTCCAGGAAGGACACAGTCCTGCTACTGGGTATCAATGAGAGAAGCTGCTTGGGGCTTTTTTCCTGCCTTTTAATTTTATTTTATTTTTTTTTTAAATTTTGTCTCATTTTTTAAAGGCCAGAGTTTAAAATAAAACCCTGAGTAAGCGGGAAGGAGACTACTGGTAATTCAGCATCGTGAGCTGGGGAAGATTCAGGTTTGCTGGGTGCAGTTAGCTCCCTTACAGAGATATTTGGGTTTTTTAAAAAATACCATTTCATTGCAGACCATGAGCAAGCCCAGCTGGGCATGATACCAGTGGGATGAGTGTGCTTGTGTGCCCTCCAGTGCCAGAGAAAGGGACCTGGGCATCATACCTGTGATGTTGTCTTCAAATGTTATACAGTAAGAAGATAACCACAGAATCANAAAGCAGTAAGATAAGTACCATAGAATCATCGAATTGTTTAGATTGGAAGATACCTTTCAGATCATCAAGTTCAATTGTTAACCCAGCGCTGCCAGGGCACCACTGCCCTGTGTCCCTCAGCACCACATCTCCACAGCTTGGAAACCCCTCCAGGGATCAGGGGGACTCTACCACTGCCCTGAGCAGCCTAGACCAGGCCTTAATAATCCTTCTGGGAAAGGAATTGTTCCTCATGTCCAACCTAAACCTCCCCTGGTCCAATCTGAGACTGTTTCTTCTTGTCCTGTTGCTTGTTCCTTGGGATTAGAGACTGACCCTCATGTGGCTCCAATGTCCTGTCAGGGAGTCAGAGTGGGAAAGTATCTCCTGAGATTCCTTTTCTCCACAATAAACAATGATCAGTTTGAGATGAAACCTCCCATGTCTTGGCAAGTGCATCTGAATGCTTCATGAACTGGGTGATCAGAGTTTCCCAAACTGAAGGAAGGTATAGAAAGCGACAAGTGGAGTCAGGGCATGATGACTGTTCTGCTCACTGCTTAAGAATGTTTGCAGTGAGGGAGGAGACAAGCAAATTTTAGACATTCAATAATGCTAAAAATCAGTTAGGAAAATGCTGAAAAAGCTGTATAGGATCATAGACTCATGGAATGGTTTGGGTTGGAGGGGACCTTTCAGTTCATCTAGTCCAAGCCCCCTCCAGGGGACATCTGCAACTAGAGCAGGTTGCTCCGAGCCCCCAACAACCTCCCCTACAATGGGGACAGGGATGGGGCAGTGACCACCTCTCGGGGCAACCTGGACCAGGGTCTCACCACCCCATTCAAACAGATGTCCATACAACTCTATATACAGCAATATAGAGCAGTTGTGGATGTAGATCATTGACCACATCATGTGTCCGGCAATTAATGTATTATTTCTTTCCAGGTGGCTGAGCAAAGCCTTGGTGAGCCTGTAACCTGGCCAGGGCTGTGGAATGGATGTGGGGATGCAGAATTAAGCATAATTGTAAAGTTAATTGAATGATGTGTTTTATGTGTTTGAGAGAAAAATACCACATTGATACGTGAAGGAAATGCCACTTGGTATTGTTTTGGCAGCTTTTTTATGAAGTGATGTGCTCCTAAGAAGGCAAATATCTGAGTGAGACTTCAGGGAAACAGAGTGTTGAGAAGCATGGCACTGGTGAAAGTACAGATACACCTTCTGGTGCCAAGGGAATAAATTTTGCTTGGAGCATCAGTCAGTTTCACTCAAAAGAAGCGAAGATGCTGGAATGAGAACTACTTACTAGTATCAGCCTTACTCACAGGGCTTTGCGGAGAATAAACTTCCCCAGTAAAACTCACCTTGAAAAGGGTTGGAAGCAAATTTTAAGTTAATTTGGTTTTGCAGGTTTTGCTGCAATTTTTGACCTGTCGCTATTGCTTACCACTGTCCTGGTGGAAGAAGTCTGAGAAGTGCCCGGGCCATTTAATTTTGTAGGTATAAAATGATGTGCTCTCTTTTGTGGCATTGTGGGAGCCACTGACTTCAACTTAGGTTCATTCTGCGACATGTTGAGAAAGAAAACTAGCCTTCTATACCTGTCAAACAATTATTGCTTATTTTTTAAAATATGATGAAGTCGGTCAAGCTTTTTCTGCTTTTGCTGTCTGCACTTTCACTGTCCAATTTGATATGATGGGGGAAAATTTGTCATTCATCAAAGTTTCTTTTTTCCCTTCTATCAAAAAAAGAAAATGCAAGTTCTGAAGATGTTCTTTAGCTGTGGATGTTGTTGCTGTGTTAAGGAAGAAGCGACAGTTTTTCGCTTTTGATAAAGGGAGAATATCACCAATGCACATTTTTAATTCTCTCTGCTTTGACAGTGTGATTTTAATGCTTTTTTTTTTTTCTGGAAATAGCTGGGGTGAAGGTCTCTGTGCAGAAGTAAATACTGAATGTTGTCCACTCAGGGTCATGAAGCTCTGCCTGTCTGACACGGATGAGGCAGTGACATGGTGGGAGCTGGTGATGTTCCCCAGGAACACGCGTTGCGATATGTTCAACAGCTTAACTGATAATATAGCTGTGAACTTGTGGAAAAACTCAATCAGTGCTTCAGAGGACGAATAGTTTATATTTCAGGCCCCTTTGTTTGTGAGAGTCACTGATTAATTGCTGCTCATCTTTAAAGATCTGGAGTAGTAGTATTTATATGTCGTAAAAATAACTGAGCTCATCCATGCCCTCTATGCTATCTCCTTTTATTTTGTATTTGTTAAATTTTAAATGCTATCTCCATTGGAGTCCCTTTTCTCCATTTTAACAAAGTGGTGGTGTTATATTACTGATTCCACTACACCAAAACAAATACAAGGTGATAACTAAGGCCGGTTTTTCTCATAAAATGGATAAATTCTCTAGATATGCCATGTTAAACGTTGGGGTTTTTTTGTATCTATTCTTTGATATTATTGCGGCTTGCTGTAAGGAATTGGATCCACTAGATGGTGGTAAAGACCATCGACTATTTCCTCCTGTATCAAGGCAAAAAAAAAAAAAAGAGGAAAAAAAGTTGAGTAAATTTTAAACCCCCAAACCTCTAACTAAATAAACCTACCAACTTCCTTATATATTGAAACCGGTTACAAGCATGAGAAATCAATGCTGGTTTAGGGCAGCCTTATTATACTGTGAGGAGCTCTCTGAATTAAATAGTTTTGTCAGGATAAATATTGAGGAAAGTGAGTATGAATCATTGTGGCAAGTTTTAATACAGATCAGAAACTACATTAATCCTGCTCTAGCTCATGGATCATGGCTCCCTTTTTCTTCAGATACAAATGAATAGTAAACAATATTTTGGCAATTTTTAGGTTAATCATGTAGAACTGATTACTCAAGAAGAATGCTATTAACATTTAGTCTATTTATACCCCTACTATGTGACAAATGAGAATTAATGTTGCTGTTTTTAAGATATCAAATGGGTCATGATTTTAAGAAAAATGATTACCCCTAAAGATAACTGATAATGATGGCTCAAGGCAAAGGAGCACCAAGCAACTTAGCAATGTTCATAATTCCTTAAACAAATTCTGTGGAAAAGCAAATACAGCTTAGTCTATCTGGTGCCTAAGTAGGCAGCACTTTAGGTAATATTTGTTGGGGCTCGTTATTGTTATTTTAAGGGTAACATGCCATGTTAATTATTTACTAGTCATTTGTCATGGGGGAAAAAAGCCCGATGTGATTAATTGTCCCAACGTTTAATAACAAAAAGCAGATTTCTGGAGTTGAATATTGTGTGCTTGTAATAGTTCATCTTCCAGAATCAGTTATTCTTCTTGGTCAAGAGTTACTGAGTGTGTTTCTGCTGCTTCAAAACTGTTTATTGATAAAGGTTTTGCTATAATCAGTAGAGGTGGTGTCATGAAAATTGCTGCGGGCATTTGCAACAAGTAGGGGATGAGAAGTGCAAGCAAAACAAGCAGGGAATGAAGGCTCTTCGGGAGAAGAAAATGTTCTTCATTCTAGAAAGATGTTTTAAATCACAGGACTGGCTTAAAATTAGATTATACAAAGGAGTTTTGAGTGCAAGTTTATATGGGTCTGAGTTTCCCTCCTATTGTATGGGGAGTACTGGTCTTAGAGTCANCCTTTGCAACAGAAGCCATCGGTGATTTGTGGAGGCTTGTTAAAGTTGGTAATCTACATTTCTCATTGCTTACAGTGGCATTTTCACTCTTTTTTTTCTGGTGCTGACCAGCTCTGAGCTGGGCAGTTAGGAAGATGAAGATTCTGAAAAGGCTGTAAAGGACCACTCATGTTGAGAGCAGCATCAAGATCAGGGTTTCTTTGGAGGATTATTCCTGGCAGTTTCCTTTACGAGTTACTCAGGGATGGAGAAGCTGCAGCTACATCTCAGTTCTCTGGCAATGACTTGACCCTCATTTAAAATTCCTTGCATGAAATTTTGCTGCCAAATCAAGTAATTTCTTAACTTTTTTTTTTTCTTCCCATAGAATAGTAGGGGTTGGAAGGGGACTCGAGATCATCTAGTTCAACCCTTCTTTCCAGAGAAGGAGACTCCAGGAACTTTCCTCCCTCTCTCACCCTTACCCCACAGTATTTCTTAAACATAAGTCCTGCATTTTTTTTCTGGATTCGAGGAAAGTTGCCTGTGTACTGGTGGGCTGCATGAGTCCAAGCCAAGAAACGGTTTCCTAACCAGTGCAAAGCAGTGAGTGAAGTTCACTATTGTTTCCTTTGCTTATTCTGGCCAACATTTCTTCTCTCTGCTGCCAACAAGGGTTCATTTTGTGTGAAGGTGCTTTTCTTAGGTGTTCAAGATCAATTGAATCATTTGAAGGGTGGGTCCGTAAATGCAAATGGCTTAAAAACTGGTCTTTTACTTGTAGATGGGAGCTGGCTGGCAGGAGCCTTGATAAAGAGGAGATCATAAATAATCTGTTGTCATAAAATCAGCAAGAAGTTATACTAATCTTTAGGTACCTGGGCTTCAGGGAAAATGTTAATCATTGTTGCTAATCTGCAATTTTGGAGATGTGTTAGATGTGAGGATCATCAGTGGGTGATTTTCATAGACTTGATGTTGCTTTTGAATCAAGTTGGGTCTCTGATGCAGAGAAGTAAATTCTGAGTTCTGTTTTCTTAGGAATCTCTGAAAAACAGTTTCTTGAAGGTGTATTCTGTTGCTGCTTCATAAACAGAATGCCTTTTTTTAAAGATACAGTCCTAGCTATTGTTTCTGTTTCCCTTATTGAAGTTGTCTTAATAGCAATAAAAAAGCAAACTTGGTGAATGAGGAAATAGTTGGTCATAATCGTTGTCAGGAAAATTCTGGTATTGTTTCATTTGTTCCTAAGTGGCCACAGGGAACAAGCCATAACAATAAAGGGATTTCAAAACAAAAGTAATGTCAAATCTCATTGTCAAATTCTTCTTTGGAGAATTAAACTCTTCTGTGCTCTAAGTTGTGGTGGGGAATCCACATATTTGAGATAGGATAGGAATGGTTTAGTAGCTTTAAAGACAAACTAGACCTGTTACCTGCATTGAAATCGCTCAAGAGTCTAATGAAACTTTCAATTCAGTTTAGATAAGTGCATTTTCAAAGACCATTCCCCCCCACCCCAGCCTATTATTGGACTTTGGTCAGCAACATTGCGAAGAAATGAAAATTATTTCCCAGAAACGAAAGCCATGGGAGTGATGGGAAGACAGATAGATGAAAGACAGAGGAGCAAATGACCAAGTTCATTATTTACAAACAGGAGAGAAATAAGATGAAAAGGTTGCAATCAGGAATTCTCAGAGGCAAAATAAACCCAGCAAACATGTTGCTGCACGGGGAGGGTAGAAGTGTCATTGTGAACTGGTGGAGGGACAGGGGACATCCAGCTTAGAAGCCACCAGCACCCAAGCACAGTGAGACAAGACCGAGAGCTACGGCAGAGGCAAGGCAGGAGGGTAAGTTTTGCCTGGCAGAACAGTTGAAAAATGAGCAGAAAACCAGACAGAAATATATGAAGGTAAAGGTGAGATGACAGAGGTGAGAGAAAGCTGCTTTGCTCAGGCTGTCAAGCAGTGCAAAGGCTGTCTAGGGCTGCTGGGTGATCAAGCACTTCAAAGACCTCTCGTTAGTCCTGTCTGTGGTGTAAGACAAAGTTCTCTATGATCTTTTTAGCAAAGGCATTTTAAAAATATGAAATAAAATATAGGGAATGAATACTAAGTCAAATCCTGTTTAATGGGGTAAATCCTGTGAATTTTTTTCTTGCATTTAAAACCCATCAGATAAGAGTCAACATTTCAAANAAAACCCATCAGATAAGAGTCAGCATTTCAAAAAAAGGTGTTTTTATTAGTGTGTTTTTTTCGGTAGTGTTCCAGTGTCAATTTTTTCCAGACATACAACCAATAAACATCTCCTTGAAGTATGTTCTCTTCTTATACTGCATACACGTTTCAGAAACATGGTAACTCCTCAAAAGCAGCATCAGGTCTCCTCATCCTTACAATGCCTCAAGAAGTGACTTACATTTTCCTCTTCCAAGAGATTTTTACGAGTTTCAGTTTATCTACTAGACTTAGTTGATCATAACTTCTGGAACCTGTCTTACTTCTGACTTGCTGCTGAAAGTGGAAAGTGGTTCCTAAGCACACAAGTTTTCAGTAGGGGTTTTTGAAAACATACCCTAACATTGCTTTGCCGAATGAAGCCTGTCTTCACAGACTTATTCTGCTCTGAAGAATGGCAATAGGAGCCTTGTTGGGGTAACTTAACCAGCAAACACAGGTTTTAGTTAGCACTGAACCAGTTAAAAAAAAACAAAGTATTTTTTTAACTGACTCTAGCTCCACTCAGGCCTAAATTATTATTGTTTTCCTTCAGAAATGGGCATTTTAATGTGTCACTTTTCAGTTCCGGCTCAATAAACAACCATTTATTTACAATTTTAAAGCAATCTTCAGCCTAGTCAGGTAAGAATTATTTCAAAAGAATAAAAACATTTTCATTTCCCATCACTGCCAAAAATGAAAAGAACATGAGTTATGAGTCTTGCTATGTTGTCTTAAGTTGATTACTATGGAATGATTAAAAAACTAGCTGTGCTGTCATAGCAGAAGAGTACATTATAAGTGTAATAACAGCTTAGGGATACAATCCATCAATGCCGTACTTGGAAGAAGAAAAAAAAGTTGATCTATTTCTTTGGTCATCATTTTCAGCATATTAGATGACAAATAATTGTACATTCATCAATAACAATAGATTAAAGTTGAAATGATTTATTGCTATTACACTGCTCATATGATGGAGCACTAGGTCACTCAAGCATTGATGGGGTCTGTATTTAATTTTCACGGGTCTCTTAGCAGAAATAATAGACAGAGAGGAAACCACCTGAAACAAGGTAGATCAAAGTTGGTGACAAGTGATTTGTAGGTTTGTTCTTCGGGATTGTTGGGCTGGAGGTGGTGTCTCTTCTACCTAAATCAGGCAGCCCCTCGCATCCTTGCCAAGTGAAGTAGCCCATGAAGAAAACCTTGGATGCCAGTTTTGAGGGTCAGACTGTCAGTTAATAAGGAGGAAATTATTGTGAAACTTTTTTGATGTGAAAATTCTTCTGTGAAGCATTTTTATTTACTCTTAACACAGAAGGGAAAATAGGAAATTTTTTCAAAGGTGTGAGTAATGCTGGGCCATCTAATTTAAACTGTATTTTTCACCTTGAAAGATTGTACTACATGATCCTTGAGGTCCCTTTCAACCTGGTATTCTATGATTCTGTGGTATTCCTGTTAAAACACAGAGAGCATTAATTTGGAGGGGGCCAATAGCAGCATTTAAACTCATACTTGGTTATTTTTCTGAAGAACTTCTCCAAAGAAATGTTGTATACAAATCTGGTAATAATTGTGCAATATGCTCTCCTGCACAGAGGATCTACCAGAGCAGACCTGGCTAAAAGGTTTCTGCTCAAACAGTTTTTGAACTGCAGTTTAACACTTCATCAATGTCTACATTGGGGGTTTGACTGTGTGACAAGTCCATACTTTCCTGCCTAATATTTATAATTATGGAATTCCAAAATAATCATTGATGTGCCATTTTAACATCTCAGTGAAATGAAAGAGAAGACTAAGACTGTCTCTGTTTGATACCGAAATGTTATCGCAGCAGGGAAGAGTTCAGGAGTCTTCTGTGTATGCCCAAGAGTTTAGGATAAGTATTAAAAATGCTGACCAAACTGAAGTGCATTATAACTTCCTTAATTAAAACGTCTCTAAAAGGCTCTAGGATGTGTTTTACTTATTTTTGACAACATATATAACCTCTTCTTAGTATTGCCAATATCTTTATACAGAACAGAGCTCAATTCAACATTGGATTGCTCAGAAATCACGATTATTATTATCATTATTATTAAATCCTTATGTAACGTACTGAGTTTCCTTAACTTTGGAAAATTCATTCAGTGTCTAAACAATCTATCTTGTGGTGTTTGTAATTTGTAAAGCAGCTTTGATACATGGCCATGTGCTAATGGCCAGGGATAGCAGAAGTAACTGCTTTATTTTAAAGTTGCCATTGATTCCATGTGATTTTTTCCAGCTAGAACTCTATGGACGTGAATTTCCACTCTGTTCCTCTGGGAGGCAGAGGCAGAATCTGCTCACACTGATGCTGTCAAAAGTTAGAGCAAGTTGCATGGGGTCTTTACACTATGGAAATGTCTGGATTCCCACTACTTCAAAAAGCCATACCTGCCAATAAGTTGCCAAAAGTAAGTGACACGAATAGCAAAACAGTTTTAATTTTCTGTCTGGTCAAATCGTAGTGCTTCACACTCAATTTTCCTTCCTCAGTAATCTAAATAATTTCCCACCTTGCTCATGATGAATGTCTTGCCAGTTCCTACTCAGTCCTTCCACTTTACACAACCTAATTAAAGAAAACATTCCATGATTGCCTATTTTTCCTCATGCATGACAACCTATTATTTTTTCTACCACCTGATTAGGACTTTATTATCCTTGGATTTAGATTGATTTGCTGGGCACTTTAATAAAACCCTCTGTAGTTTGATTTAAAGGGCTACAGGTTTCAGTCATTCATAGAATTACTTTTACAAGTAACTCACATTCCAAGTACCATACAGTTCTCAGGAAAAGGGATTCGAGGATGCCGCGGTATTAGCCTAAAGAACTCAGAATCACAGGTGGTGTCGTGTCTGTGGTTAATATTTCAGTTGTAAGCAGTCAGGAGAGGACGTTTTGCAATATAATTTGTCAAGGGTGATAAATCTGTTTCATCATTTCTGTCAAGAATGGATCCCGTGTATTAAAACTACTATAAATATTTTCGCAAGATAAACCAAAACTTTCATATGATTAAATAATAATACGTTTATGATGACAAATTGCATTTACTATGTGTTATCTGAAATGCGAGACAAAATTAGGTAGTTAAAGTTCAAATGGATAGAGATCAGTTTTGATTTAAAATCAAAGGAATTTTATTAAGTAAATGAGATTTTCATGATTATTTTGTTATAGCTAACATTCTCTCCTTTCAGAAATATTACTTATGAGCTTAGATGATGATTTTAAAAACAACAACCAAGTAAGCTTGTAGCAAAATGTAGTCCAGAGAAAAAGTTTGCGAGTAAAGCCATGGTTATTCCTGTCACTCCTGTTGATGGTTCTGAGAGCTTTAGCAAGATGAGTGGTCCACAGGCTGCTCTTCTTGCCCCAGTGAAGTGATGCTTTGCGATCACTCTTCTCACACCTTGCTTGAGCATTTCTGACCACTCAGGCTTTCTTGCAGAGCACTTTGTGATGATCTTGAGCACTTTCAGCTCTTCTTCTAGATGCATGTGTTGAGAAGCTTGGAGAGCACAGCAGAACTTTGCTATGTCCTGTTGACAGGCTTCCTTGAATCAAACAGATGGTAGTAGATGAATATTGACGTAGCAAATTTTGGTTTTGGAAAACTTAGTTGTTTCAGCTTTTACTACACTATGCTTTTGTCAGGAAATTTTTCAGTGCCCTTGAAAGGAAGTAAACTTAACTAAAACCATCTGCAATGTAGCCGGCATCGAATATTCACATTTTAGGGACTGTTTCAACTCATAGCAGATGTACACTGTAGGATGCTTGGAGGGGGGCTTCAAGTTGCACAAGGGGAGGTTTAGGTTGGACAGGAGGAAAAAATTCTTCCTTAACAGGGTTGTCAAGGACTGGACCAGGCTGCCCAAAGCAGTGGTGGAGCCTTGTAGATGTGGTGCTGAGGGACGTGGTTTAGTGATGCCTGGGTTAGTGGTTGGACTTGATCTTAAAGTTCTCTTCGGACCAAAATGACTCCGTTCTGTATATTTATAGGCTGGCCCACTTGATGATGGAGAGAAACTCTAGGCCTGGCTTGATATCTTGCTCTATAGGAACTTTAATGCTTGACATGCAAGGTTTATTTATTATGAAAGTAATCTTTTGCTGGCCAGTTCGGTATCAGATATATATCTGTATACCGGTGGCATGCTTCAGATCAGCATGAGTTGCAAAGCTAATTTGTACCTAGCTCGGATGTCTCCAGCAGTGGAATAACATCCATTTCTTACTTGAAAACAGGACAAAAGAAACTGTAGTCTTCTATCTTTCTGTGACACGTAAAATATGCTGTCTCTTGTTTCTCATAATTTCTTCCTGAAGTACTTCCTATACAGGAGGAGTCAGGTACATGTGGATACACCTTCTACTGCTGGTCATCCTAGTAAATCTATTAATATAATCACTCACGTGCTTAAATTTTATCACTGCAGCTGGAGAATAGAAAGAGCTTCCTTGAAAGGGAAATAATTTTATATTGTGCTTGGTTTACTAATTTCCTTGGGTTTTTCGGGGCACTCAAGAAGTGGAGAAGGGGTTTCTCTTTGCATGAAGACAGCTTGCAGAGACTCTTAGAGTGAAAATAAACACAAGGTTCATATAAAAGCCAAGTCGTAGCGCTGAAGAGACTTAATAGCTATAAGCTGGTAGCTATTAGCTTCTAATTACTCTCAAATAATTACTGAATACAATAGTAAACATTATTAGCTTACTTTAATATTCAACATAAAACTTTGCTTCCAACAATAATTTACTGTTTGCTCGGCTTTAATATATACACGTGTAAAACTGAGCTACTTCATAAACATCCATAATAAACTGAATTATTCTCAGAGTTGCGAGGAGGAGACCTATATGCTACATGCCTATGTTCTGCTTGCATCAGAGTTAACTACTGAGCCATTTCCAATGGAAGTAAACTTAAATACTGGGAAAAAAAATGTAAAAATGAACCCAGAACAGGAAAATAGGCACTAGATGTGTAAGTTTGGGTCTAATTTCCCAAATTTGGGAGAACCATTGTAGCTCAGGTGCTGCACCTGCTGTTTGCAGAGCTGTGATTTCACTTGCTGACCATTACCTCTGTCAGTGATTTTGATGTAGTGCCGTGTGTGTGTGTATATATATAGTTAGAAGGATGTGAGTAGTTTGTTCTGTCTTAGTGGCCTAATTGATATTGCATCATTTTCTATACAGAGTTTGTACAAATTTCTTCTCCCTACAACCGACCTGAGACATCAGTTTTTCCTGAGGGAAAAGGGTTTGGGTTTTGATGCATCAAGAAAAAAAGCCTACTATAACTTTAGGGCCATCATTGTGGCATCCAGAGAAATTTGTAAACCTTCCAAGTCTTAAGAGGAAGGCTCTGTTTAGAACAAATATATTTTTTAATCAAATATCCAGTTGTAATATCCTTTTTCCCTTCAGAAAATGGTGGAATAAATGAATCCACGAGTTTCCGTGAAAGAGCCAATCCTGTGGTGCTATAACCATCAAATGCTACTTTTGTACATGTGCTTCTCCAAATTTCTTTAAACATTGAGATTTCCCCTAGAACAGCTTTTCCAACACTTCCTCAGTTTACCAGTTGCCTCTAAAATGTCCATTTCTAATATTGCTGAATTTTCCTTGTGTCTAACTTGGTTATATTCCTTAGTCTTTCCAGTAACAGCCTCTTTCCTCTGTGTTTTCTGTTTTCACTTTCAACTAAAAGCATTGAGTCTATTTTGATGCATGTCTTGTGCCAATGTGGAGTGGTGTGGATGAAGGAGGATGGAGTGTGTAGCTTTATTGTATTAGTGGAGTAGACGGGCAATTCAGAAGTGATTTCCTCCTCCTCAGCTGTCATCTAAGCCCTGGTCCTTCTCCTCATTGTCACATAGTGGAAGTCTGTGCCTTCAGGTTACGGCCTTCCTCTTAGTCCTGAATTAATATTTTATTACTCTACTAAGGATATACTGTTCTAGGATATGCTCTAGATGAAGAGCTACTTTTACAAATCCTGATTTACCAAACTTTGAGAGGCTGATGCCTAATCTGTGTGTGGGAAAAGGGACCCATCAGGTGTCTTTGCATGACAAGTTCAGGTGCGTGTTTATGTGTTGCATACTCAGCATCCCACCTCCAGTCCCCCAATTTTGCTTGTTAATCATGTAGCAGGATGGCTGCTCTAGGATGAGGAAGAGGGAAAAGGAGAGAGAGAAAAAAGGGGTACTGGAGCTCCTTGCCAACTCTTCTCAATGTAGCCCTTGATGCGTTTAGCATGCATTAATCTTAGTTTCTTTGATTTTGCCTGCGAGTGAGAATGGGTAACTTTTTGCTTTTCTATTTGCAATAATACAGCTTTCCTGATGTGGACAATTAGCGACTTTTTGTTCTTTGGAAATTATCTAGGTGCGTCACTCAGCAGTCGGCACAGCTGCAGCACCAGCCAGCTCCGTGCCAAAGGCGCCTCGGCTAATTCGTGAAAAGAATCAACGAGGCCCATACTTAACGAGGCTTTATTTAATTTCACACTTCTTTCTATCTCTCTTTTTTTTTTTTTTCCCCTCCTCTGTAATTTCTACTTGCTCGCAAAAGTGTGTGCCGAGCAAGAGATGGATAGGCAGAGCGAGAGGGCAATCACGGCGCGAGACGATGAGATGGGGATCTTCAGTTCTGCTGGAGCCCAGGATGCTGCTGTTCCTTTTAACATCCTGAGATTTATCACAGGATTCAGTTTTTTTACAAGTATTGTTTGTCATTGAAAAAACTCCAGAGAAGCCTTTCTTGAAAGGTTCTTCCAGCAGACAGATTTTGGCTGCTGAAGCTACGTTAAAATTGGGCAGAGACACCCAAATCTACATTTCAACTTCACATAATATTGTATATTCATAACCCACGCTCTTCCCTTCAGCACTGGATAAATGCACTGGTTTAGTGCTTTGCCATTTTTAAACTTCATTGTCGGAGATAATCACCCAAATACATAACAACAACATCACACCAGTACAAGAAAACACGTTTGAAATTCCCTTTTTTACTGTAACGTAAGATAGCGCTTCCAAAATCCCGAACTGAATTGCTTTTCAGTAGATAAGCATCAAAAAAACACATTTCCCGCTTTCAGTGAAGGTGCAATAAGGTGCTATATCAGTGTAATAGTTCAGAATGATATGCTCTAGTAGTATTTTGATGAATTACATGATTATAGCTAAAATGAACACTTTCATCATGCCTGAATTAATAATGGTGGTATGATTTGGCAAGTACTCCTGCACTGTTCTTTAACTCATCACTTCAGAAGATGGAGTTTTAGAGCCCGTCCTTTGTCTCGGGGAAACACAGGGATGTTTTACGGCTTAAAAACACAAGAAGCAGGAGAAATGTGACAGCTTTAAAAGGGAAAAAGAAACTAATGCATGCATACCTTCTCAAGCTCATCATGGCTTAATTGGTTTATTTTTCACTGCCTTATTCCAGTGTCTAAGGCACCTACGACTGTGTCAAAAAGAAAAAAGATCAGTATTTTTTCATGTAAGAACAGGTTGGGTGTATTTTATCACAACTGCTGTGTTTCCAAATGATTCTCAAGACCGTATAAGGATGTCATTTTAACTTAAACCATTGATTTTGCTTTAGAATGGGATAATCCTTATGCTCATTTCTGTGTCTTACCCAATAGTTAACATATGACGAAACCCAGAGCAGGACTTTTGCTACCTTCAGCGAAGCTGTGTATTTGTGGGCCCATTTCAGGGCTCCTCTGGGTGGTCCAGTGGTGTGCACTAAAATTTCCCACGCTGGAGGCTTCCACGATATTGTGAGTCATAGAATCATAGATTGATTTGGGTTGGAAGGGACCTTAAAGGCCATCTAGTGTGAACCTCCTGCCGTGGGCAAGGACATCTTCCACTAGAGCAGGTTGCTCAAGGACTCATCAAACCTAGTCTTGAACACATCCAAGGATGGAGCATCCACAAGTACCCTGGAGAACCTGTTCCAATGTCACATCACCCTCAAAGTGAAGAACTTCTTCCTAATTTTTAACCTAAATCTCTCTTCATCCAGTCTGAAGCCATCACCCTTCATCCTACTGCTACATTAAGTGTTGATGCAGCATTGAGGAAAAACCAGTACTGCTGAGGCCATTACAATATTATTTGCCTGGGAACAAATGAAGACTCTCAGTCTTTACGGGTGTCATCCAGTACCATTAATGAGAATTAATTATACTTATAATAAGAGTAATAATAATCAATCTGCTGTAGATAAGAAATGTAAACTTTAGCAGGCTATTGTGAAAAATAGGGATGCGTGATGGATCAAAACCATCTGGAACACATGTTTTCATAATTACAATACACTTGATGATTATGCTGTGTTCACTGGCCTTTGCTGGTACCCTCAAAGCTGGGTGGTGTTGCAAGCTTGTGCTGGTGCACTGAACTGGAAGAGAGGTCGTGTTGTCTGGAGCGAGACCTGTCCTCTCTGTTTTTCTAAGTACTTTCTGTCTGTTGAATTTTGCCTTTTGGTTAATTATTATCTTCTATGCTTGTATCAAATAGTAATTTTCTGCCTTGAAATATCTCAAGTCTGCTGATGCAGCAAGTCAAGCGAACGTAAGCGCGCTGTTTTCTGCACACAGGCTATAGGAGAAGTTGTGTTTGAAGCAAATGAGATTACAGGGAACATCACGAGGGGTTTAGATCATAACATACATGACTATGATATGATCTGTGCAGGAGTACATGACTTTGCATCTTTGTTTAAAGACATAATTGAAGGTCAAAAATATGAAAGACTTGGAGATCCGAGTTGGTTACCTCAAATGAGAGCAGAGGAGGATAAGCTCAGGAGTGAGACATAAATCTTTCATCTAGTGCTGTGATTATAACCCTCTGTTGGGCCACTGTGGTTGACTGTGACCAGCACCGTGTTTCTAGTCCTTGCTAAATATCTGTCCAAAACTCAAGCAGAAACTTGGCAGAATGAATTAAGCCTTGTGGACACTTAGTGAGATGTAGTACCTAGCTCACAATTACGTGTTCAGAAAGTTTACCAAAACAAGAGTAATGTTTTAAAACACGAAATGGGTCGGTAAAGAGAGCGATAGCCAATAATGAAGTACCTGTTTCCCTCACTACAATATAAAGTTAGCAGTGTTCTTCATTTCTTGGTAGGACAACAACTAAGACAGGTGGATGTGTTTGCTTCCTACACTAAATAATACCTCCGTGAAATCCTGTCCTTGTCAAAGCCTGGCTTCTACCCCTTAGCCTGGGATGAGTGAAGGGATGTCAAGCAAGCTGTGTGAACACACTTGTGATTGATAGAAGCTAAATGACTTAACTGGTTTGTTGGGGTTTTTGTTTGTTTGTTTGTTTTTTCTAGCTTCTAGTGCAGGATACATTAATTTTTAGCACTTTTGTAGTGTAAAATCTGTTAATAGTTTGGGTGTAGAGGCGTAGCCCCAGTTTAGCTTCTGTTATAATGAAACAAATAATAATTCTTAATTGACTTCTTCTCTGGAAATACCAGCAATTTAAATTACAATGTCACTAGAATAAGAGAGGAGGGGGGGGGAAGTCCTTTTTACAAGCCTCAGGATGATAATTTATAAATAAACTAAAACTAAGCAGCCTTAACAAAACATCCCTGTGGAATCCAACATTAATAGCCTTTATTTTTAATCTGGTACGATAAATCTTGCAGCCACGTATCCACAACAGAAATAACAAACGAGGCCAAACTGGAGGAGGGGTGGGGGAGTTGGAGAGCAACATGCCCTTTATTTAATTAAAAGTATACGGTGATTTTTCTTTTTTTCCTCTGGTAGTCCAAAGTCAACAAGTCAGTGCAGCCAACTTGCTGCCAATCAGTTTGCTCCAAAGAAGATCTGGAGTCTCTCCAGACAAGGGGACTCCACAACCTCTCTGGGCAGCCTGGGCCAGGCTCCAACACCCTCACCCCAAACAAGTTGCTCCTCCTGCTCAGCTGCAACCTCCTGGGTTCCAGGTTGTGTCTGTTGCCACTTGTCCTGTGACTGGACATCACTGAAGAGTCTGATCCCATCAAAGGGGCCATTTAAGGTAGAGTTTGTCCTGTTTCTTGAATGTGAAATTTCTCTTCAGACAAACCTCACAGCAGTATGTGTATTTGTTTATTTATTTTTTTTCTTTTTGTATGTTATTTCTCCACTGATTGCTTGGGATCGCGTGGCTGATTTTCATTGTGTCTGATGACAGACTATAAAATAACCCTGAAAAAGAAAAAGTTTTAAACCTAGAATTCTTATCTTCCTTTTGGGTATTTTCTTCATTGTAAATGGTATAAATACGCATGGAATATGTGCCAACATAGCGTTGGACATAGTGTTGCTCAGTTTTAAAGATATTTACCAGGCTAGTTATGCGAAGGCTTTTTTTTTTTTGTGTGTGTGTATGTGTGTGTTATAATTTTTAATAATGGTAGCAGAACAATGGCATAGTCTCAAGTCTGCTCCTAAACCAGAGCAAACTGAGAAACCCACAGAGTCAGTGGCTGGGTTGACTTGTGCTTTCTGGAATGTGAAAACATCTGACTAAAATTGTATTAAGTGAAGATTAAATGCAAAAAAAAAGAAAGAAATTTCACCCTTTTGCCAGGAGCAAGCCTTGCTCTGTTGCCGTGCGTTCAGCTGTAATTGCAGCAAGCTTGGAGATTAACATCACAGCTCTTACACCATAGGCTACATATGTCAGGGCACGGCGTGTTGCGTCGAACCACTTAGGCATGAGCCATTGGCGTACGGAGTGTTACTAAATGCTCTCATTTTTTTTGGGTCATGCAGATGCAGATTATCCTGAATATTCCTCTGGACAAATTGCTAATCGCTACCTTGCTCGAAATCTGTTGGACATTTCCTATGTGCTGCATCTGATGTTGATTTTTTATGTATATATATTTTTTAAAAGCGATACAAGCAATATTATGAAGCTCACTTATGAGGCCTGCGTAAGATGGTGTATAACAACCGAGTACAGTAAATTAAACATGATACTCATTACATAAATACAATTATATTTATCAGCCTTTTATAACCACACAAAGCATTTACCAGTAAGAGTTATTTTGGAGTAGATAATTCCCAATTAACTTTTACTACTTGATTTTTGCTAATTTAGTTAGGTTTAATTTTTCAAATAAAAAAAAGCTGTATCAAATGGCATCTCTAACTATTACACTGGAGATGAGATATAATTAAAATGTTATGTATATGGGATTGCAACTGATGGGAACCTCAGCTTCAACTCTTATTTTTGTCTTTATTTGATTGTTGCCTGCATTGCACAGATAACATGATTGAATTGCAAGATGGCTGGGTGCCCACAGTGCCAGCTCCAAGAGCTTGGAGAAGAGAGGGGAAAAGAAGAACTTAAAGAAAACTTACCTGGAAAATCAAGCCGGTTGAGGTCAGGCCTTAAATGTCCTGAAGTATCCTATGAAAAGTCCTTCTCTGACCCTGCTGTTTTCTTCTGCAAAGGTGGTTATGTCTGTGGGGTTGGGCATGAGAAATTGTGGACTTTCATGGATCCAAGGTGTGAGTAGCAGTGAAGTGTAGGTGCTTTTCTGCGCCATGGACTTGAAGTGACTTGTGCATGAACTGCTCACCAGCCTGTTTATAAAATTCCCCTGCGTGGTTTGCTACCAAACCTGAGCATCACACAGAGCTTGGGTTTGTTTGAGACGTCCCCACATCTCAACATGGATGGATGGTTCAGAGCATTGGTCAAAGAAGAGTCCATCTAAAATTATCACCGAAAGTGGAGGTTCAAGCCAAGTTGGCTTATTGGGGTGAGGTGTCCTTTCAAGTCATCTGAGTTTTTCAGCATCGTGTCAGGTCCTCCTTTTCTCAAGGATGATGATGAGAGACAGAGTCTGTCTTGGGGTGAGGAATACACAGGGAAACCATTTAACATCATAGTTTTGTATTTTTTAAAAAGAAATCTTTCGAAGTAAAAAGGACAATTCTGAAACCTCTTTCTACCTCGTTTTTGCGTATCTGGTTTTTATTTTGTTTTATTTCTTAGGGGTGATAAAGATTAGAGTTTCAGGTTGGACTGGATGATCTTTTAGGTCTTTTCCAACCTAGGTGATACTGTGAGATGTAGGGTTTAAAATCAATAGCTGGAACTGAGACTATTGAATCTGGCTGTTGAAATGCAGCTACAGACATGTCAAGTCTCTATTTCCCTGTCTTTAAATCAAGAGCAGTCGAACTGGTCTCCTGGAGAATTCCTCTTTTGGTAGGGTTAAACGTGTTAACGGCTGCTTGCCACTGGTGTGGCTTTGCCTTGATTTTGGTTTGGGACTTGGCTTGGAGGTCTCCACACCCCCAGACATTGGATAGACACACTCAATGATTTTTTTTATTTTTTTTTTTTTTCACAGCAGGAGGTGTGGTGAAAACATGCAGTATTATTAAACCGCACCTCTCTTCATTTCATCTGTCACTAATAATTAAAATGTAAATGCGGTCTCACTAATTGTGCTTCAGACAATATGGTTTTAAAATAAAATACATGTGAACCCTGAGCATTTGACGCTGCTCTAAGACAAGAATTAATGTGTTTTACCAGGGAAGGGGGGCTCTGTTGATGGTGAATATCAGAGCTGTCTTTCTGAAGGCGAGGACAGTTACAGACCCACTGTTCATTACTTTGGATGTGTCACATTTGCTAGTATGACAAGATGTATTACGGACAAGGAATTTTACAGAAGGAGAGAAATATCCATGTTAAGTTGTTTGTTTGATTTTTTTTTGTATTTTTTTTCTTTTATGCACTACCCTGTCCAACCTTGGGATAATGGAATTATTTTATGCCTTCTGCACTATCATCAGGCTTTGGATGGCTGCACAAAGGCCACTGGCAACAGAATAAGATGGCTGTAAAAAAATGCAAAAAATTGGGATAGGGGAAAAAAAAAGGTACAACCAATAACTTGCCCTTAAATTTAAAAGGAACTAAATGAGGAACTTCTGGACAATTTATCTTGCTGTTTACAGATAACAAGTCACTTTGTTTTTATGTGCTCAGTCTAGTATTCCATAATTTATTTGAAAGAAGATGAGAAATAATGTAGATAAATGATGAAGTGTCAGGGTCTGACGCTCTTAAATGAAGCTATTATGGTCAAAGAGAAAACGTAAAACCTGCGGCTCATTATGAGAGCGTTCTACTTGTCAGTTAAGTGAAAAGGCCTGGAATGATTTCCAGTTTATTTGTCATTGCAGTTATTAAAGCTGTCTTTTTGGTGCCATGAAAATGAATTGAAGACTTTATTCGAAGTAAATTTGTACTAAAGCTTTCAGATGTATCTTATGTGAGTTCAGTGAGGCAAGAAAACAGCTTAAAAGCTGAAATATTACAAGAAGGCAACTACTGAAGTCCTGAAACACACAAGAATATAAAGTCTGAGGAAGTTACACAAATAAATGAGGTATTTCATCTCTTGGGAAATAAAGCTCAGTTTTACTATATTGTACACTTAGACAAAGAAATCAGCCCTTGTTAGTGGCAGCAAAATATTGTCTTTCACGGGCTTGTGCTTGGTGCTTACTTTTATTTCAAGCTATTAATTTTGGGACAAGTTTAGCAGAGAAGTGGGCTTCTCTGCATGGAGCATCTTTAAAAATCCCATCTCCGAGTCAAAGAGAAGATGTTGCATCAATGGCAAGATCAGGCTTTTTATGGTCATCATGACTAATGTGGTTCAACAGTGGGATAAAACGATGTGTGGGAGATAGTGGGATTGGTGAGCCCAGCCCAGAAGGATCTGTTTCCCTGATTGAATCAGCAGCCTCCAAAACAGCACATCTGACTATAGGGAATGGGTGACATTATTGACATTTTTATCCCTCTTGAAATGGTCTTAAAAGTACTTCATGAACCTTGCGTAGCTTGGAGGTTAGAGTAGAATTGCCACTCGCCGCCAACTGAAATCATGTTAGCCCTGCTACCGAAGTGGTCGTTGACACTCGCTTTATTGCAATCCCTTCTTAAGATTATTTCTGCTGAACTGTAAATCTTGAATTTATGTAGAGGCGATTGATAGGTTTATTTTATTCTGTTTTTGTCTATTGCTCTGGATTTCTTTTCCAGGAGTCATGTTCCCCACTACTGCTTCCTATTTGCCAAGACAAATTAGGGTAGTTATACTAGGTTTGGACTGTCCAAAAGGAAATTAAGAGTCTCTTTTTTTTCTTCTAAATTGAAAGCTGTAGGAGCACTAAACTGAATGCTTAACTCCAAGCTCCAGCAGTCTTACAGCAGTATAGTTGACACTTTATTGCAGATATTACAAATGTTATGACATGTCTTCAGGGTCAAGTTAAAAACAAAAAGGGTTCCACGTTCTCATCAGAAGTAATCTGTCAGTTTTGTCATCAGATATTATAGCAGCCCTCAGTAGCAGTGTCACAGTCAAGGGTTTATCAAGCTCTGTACTATATGTATACATACTCTGATTTCCAGGGGTTTATATCTGCAATAAAAATTCCCTCTGGGCTAGAACTTGGCATTCATAGCCCAAAGGGATTTTTTTAATTAAAAATAAAAGTATCAGCGAAGGTTTTCTTGGATGATAAGGGCACAAAAAAGGGAAGTATTCTGCATTTTTTAAAAATACTTTAAATCTTTTAAACTGGCAGACTTCAAATATTTAAGCGGCCAGCTCTCTTTACATAAGAGACCATTAAAAAGGACAGCCTGGGAAGGGGATAGGTGGCAGAGTAGACAAGTGCTTTGTGCTCATCATGAGTGTAAGTGTTGAGCATTTGATGAGATGTATAATTAGCCACACATTTCTAAACCTCTTGGTGTCTCTTTCCATTGAAACTGCGCATGAGGGAATTAGGATGTCTGATGCACAAATATAAATCATTTCTTCCTCGCCACTCTCTGGCGTGGTCCTGCAGAACAGGGCTGATACGGTGTAAGCTGCTCGGATCGAGGCGACCCTTCTGATATGCATGTTGCATCTGTTCTCCGTTGAAATGGAGAACTTCATTTTCTACAGCTGCTGATTTCTAACTCTCTTACTCCTGTTTCCATTACGGTTGTGACCAGAATATGCAAAACGCTACAGGGATATTTAGAGGGAAATGTGGAAAAGAAAACAACACGAAACAGAAAATGACCCATGCATGTGATGGTTACAGAAGGGATGCAAGTACTGAGGGGGTAGTGCTGGCTAAGACCATTAACCCTGAACACGTTAATTTCTTAGTAGTGTTGTACAGTTAGTCTTGGAGTAGTTGGTGGGGAAATTAGCAACAACAAATTAGATTGAGAGGTGTTTCCACTAAAAACTGATGAAAGACTTAACTACCTCTTAAAATTCCATCCTTAAGCCTTTGCTTGGAGGAAAACTCAGACTTTGTACGAGTATTTGCAAATGCTTTGTATAACAGTATGCTGTATACTGCTGGTACCACCTGCTCCGATTTATAGTCTGTGGCTCAGGGACAGTGATAACAAACGGGGCATATTAAAGAGTCACCGGGGTTCTCTATAAAATCCCAGTAAATCAGCATAAAACAGGCCCTGCTGTGTAAGAGGAATGGGGAGGGGAACATGACTGTGGTGAATGTTTTGCAAGTTATTGTATTGTAATTCATTGGACTTCCTACGGGGGAAATAAAATAATGTAAATAAAGAAAACCAGCCCTGGGAGAGTTCCCTGCCATGTTCGTGGAGAGATTGTCCTCAGACAAACAAACCTGCATGTGCTCATTTAGTGCTCCCAACCTGTTCAGGTGAGGGGAAAACATGACTAAGGCCTTACATTGGAAAGCTATAAATGGGCTTTTAGACAATGCTTCCTGCTCTCCATATCTGAATTCTTCATATCTGAATTCAGTCTTGAGCTTGCACCATCCCTTTTCTACCAGAAGCTGCTTCTGAGTTAAGAGACTTCTAGAAAGTGAGATTGTGAGATTGGTGCCAAGAATATTCTAATTTTGGGGTGGTTTGTTTAATTATATAAGGGGGTTTTTTTGTTATTTCGTTATTTTCGTCTGATAAATCTTTTCTTTGTTATCAAGAATTTAACTCCTTATTGTACTGGAAAACAACTTATTTTCATTTTTGACTTCTCTCTAGTGTTTAATGTGAGCTTAGAGAATTCTGACCCGTCAAAGGCATGTGTGTTCTCACAGGCAACCAATGTAGAAAGGTGTAGCAGGATATCCCAGAAAAGGTCAGCTTGAAGATCCTCCAAACATGTTTTTTCTTTGCCAGTCTGCACGAGTTATGAGCTGGTAGTGCCAAGATGCAAAATCAAGGAATTACTAGGGAGTTACTTGGTTGCTGATTGAATATTTTTGAAAACAAGTATTATAGACCTACAGTGTCCACAATATGGACTGGTGTCCATCTCTGGAATCCTCAACACAGGAAAGACAAGGATCTGTT
>WEIS01022896.1:0-27637 GCA_013389965.1 Todus mexicanus | reverse complement strand
TTTTTTTTTAGAGTAGTAAAATGAGAAATAAAGGGAAGGCCTATAGAAGCAGCTAAAGGGGGAATGGTTTTTATGCAGGGATTGACTAAATCATCTTTCTGGGGGTCCAAGCTTCTTCAGCTTTAAGGACTGGGGGAATCTGGTTAAATATCTGTAAAATTGTAAATGCTGTAGAAGATTTTGAGTAGGAGAAGGTATTTTTGTTTCTCACAGTGTTATTTAGTGCTGCCTAGGTTTTTGGTTTTGGTTTTGGTTTTTTACTGCTGTGTAACAGGCTCAAAACAAATGCCAATGTTATTTCATGTGCAGTGAATTCATTGTTGCACTACAGAGTATACAGATGCAGTTAGCATTGGTCTTCAGTGAAAAACAGACACTTCAGCAAAAATTAAGCCTTATGAGCAATGCTACATATAAATATTAGAAATCACATCTCTCTACTAGATTTAATTTCCAAAGCTGTTCTTGTGGATGCATATTCATGAGATTAAGTCTTCTGGTAGAGTGTGTATTCATGCATATGTATTTATATGTATTTATACATATATTCCAGTAATTTGAAGTTGATTCATGCAGTCATGTACGCAGAATTATTATTTTTGGGTAGAGTACTGAATTTGGAGGTCTTAACAGCAGTTGATTACTGTATCCTTGAAAGAGTTCTATATAAATATTAATGTAGTTCCATTTTTTGGTAATATCTCTGCCTACATTCCTATACAGATTAAATTTTTCAACTGCTGCTACAAAATATTGCCCATCCTTGCTGATGTCTTAAATATTCTATACTTAAGTACCAAGGCATGGACATTGCATTAGAGATATCCTAGCAATGTAAGTGGGATGTGATGTCTGCAAAATTTTGTTGTGGTATTAAATATTGATTTTAATTGCTCATAATCAACATTTTTTTCATGCTGAATGATTGGTAGAAAAATGAAGGATTGGATCTCCTCAGGTGCCATGAGTATCTTATCCTTCTCTTCATGCTTCTCACCTTTCTGGCTTAATGACCCAATCTTGAGTTGTTTAGTTTGAAAACATTGGACCCTGGATGTATTAGGCTACTCCTTTTCTGACACTTTTTATTCCGATTCTTTGCCTTCATCTCTTTGGAGATACCACTTCTCCCTTGGGAGATCAGTTGTCATGCTCTGCGCTTGGCTGAACTGTCAGTGACCCTTGGAAAATGGAAGGGGCACCCTTATTATATGTTACCTCAGCAAGTAGGAAGTACTCGGTGTGCAACTTCCCAATATACTGAACTGTGTTGATGTAAATCGTGATTATCGCCACATTTATCTTTGATGTCTGCAGTCTACTACTGGTCTTGATTAAGACCATGCACGAGAGGGGCTGTTTCTAGATCACAACATGTTTGGGATGCCCGAATGTTAAATGGATAAATGCTGTGAGGTACATGATTTGGCTAGAACTAATGACAACCCCGTGTTTCCCTACAGATCGCGTTTAGGCTGCCAAATCTGCTTGAAGAAATCGATGGATAATATGACTGTTCGAGTACCAGAAGCTGTTGCCGATGCTAGACAATCAGTAGATATGAGTAAAAACTCCTAAAATAAAGTACCTTAGGGGTTTTAAAAAAGCGTAATTATTTTTATAACTTATTTTTAAATGTGTAATTAAATATGGAAACTTACATAATTGTGAGTTATTTTATATGACTATCAATATTAGATTAATGCTATTTTAATTTTCTTTATAGAACCTCCTATATTTTTACGCTTAAAACGCAATAAAACTTCTTATAAGTGATCATCGGATTGTAAATGTTAGCGAGTGTATTACAGACTTCATACAACATTATTCTTCCAAACCCCTTAATGACGGTTGAGAACTGGATCACTTCTATGAGACTTCTCCTAAAAACCTCTGGGGATTTCTAGGTGTCAGACCTAGGTGTGTAAGAGAATAAAACTTGTAAGACTGCATGGGGTCTCTTTAAAGCGTGGTCATTAAAGATGGTATGCTCAGAGCTAATTCATATTCTCAAACTTTGGAATCTTAGTGAGATGTGGCAAATTTTGCCTTGCAAAAATACTGTTTAACACCGTGAAATCTAGGGGCTGATACAAAATGTTGGCACCTGCAGCTTCATTGCTGCTGTGCATCTTTGTTGCCCGAATTAGAAATCAATAAATAGTATTTGCATTTGGCTACACCACAAATACAGGGGTACATACGGCTTAGGACTTGGAGCTGTCTGATGGGAGGTAGCTGTAAATTCTTGGCCATTTTCTGAAGACAGCTGAGTTCGGATTGAAAAGAGTGACGTTTGTCAACGTCACGTTTTTTTTGAAGTCTTTATCCCTTTTTCAGTTTTGAACTTGTTCAGGAGGCAGCCTGATGTTAGCTAGGGCATTCAGATTAAAGAGTGTCCTAGATTCTGGGCCCTGCTCTCAGATCATTTCAGTAATGGGTGATGTGAAATGATCAAGTGTATTTAATCCATAAAGATGGTTTCCCCGAAGGGGTAGGGAGCCCCCCGTGGTGGGACAGCACGTGGCCTGATGCTGAAGAGCTTTCCTTTTGATCTTTAGCCTCTCTAAAGTAGACCAAAGTTAGATCATGTCTCCGAGACTCATTATTACTGGCTCCAGTTGTTGTTGCCTAAATACTTAAATGAAATGGTTATCACTAATACAATAGTTATTACCATTATCAGGTTATTCTAATATTTTTGGCCTTATTTTTGTATGTATATATAAAACATGTTTATTTACGTTTGAATGATCTAATGCATTCATTAATGCCTTATTTGAAATGGTGACAATGACATCCAGACTTTTTTTTTTTTTTTTGCATTATTGTATTTATGGGAGAGGGGAAAAATACTTTTTTCCAGTGTCAAATATTAGGAGTATTTTAAGTTTCATAAAGGGGGAAGAAAAAGTCCCTCTTTGCTATAAAAGAAATCATTTCTAGAACTGTACTGAAAATAGATCTAGTTCAGATTCATTCTTCTCTCAAAAGCTTTTATTTTGTTTCCTGGTGTTCACTTTGGACTTCCTCTAAACCGAGATATGATTAACGTGGTCTGCTCAGAACTTAATCATATAGGGCTTGCAGAATACACTTCCTATCTCATCTAACTCAAAAGATGACTTCAGAGTTGAAATTTCCTGGCTTTTTGAAAGACATAGAGAGAGGCTGGGCAGAAGGGTGGAGATAAACTGAAGAAATGTTGTGCAGATACTGCTGTCTTCAACTGCTGTGACTCTAACCGCAGTTTAGAGGTGCTAAGGTAAATCAGTTCTCAGTTCGTATTGCCTTTGTCCTGAGTTCATTTATATATAAGAAAGTTCATTCGAATTTGAACTGTTTTGTTGTGGGGTTGTTTGGGTTTTTTACATGCCAGCACAGCTGTTTAGCTTCCAAGAACAGGAGCTCAGGTCATAATGAAAGCTACTGTGCATTCTTACATCAGAAGGAAGTCTGAGGAATTGGTATAACTGTGAGGTTCAGGGGTAGATGTTGGTATTTGTTGATTTTTTTTCTTGGGTTTTGTTTTGGGTTTGTTTTGTTTTTTACGTACAGCACCAGATACTTCTCGTGGGAGTCTCGAAGCGCGTAACAACGCGTTAAGTGAAACAGCTCTCTTGCGACAGTTTTCTTTCTAAGCCAAGGTTGTTTCATTGTGCATTTCCTGTGACAGCTTCTCATTACAAAGATGTTGACTCTCCTACCTGTGCCTGTGGCAGGACTTACTGAGCACAGCAAGGCAAAAAAAGGACACTTTGAAGTTCATTTTTAGTTCTAGAGGTATCCCGTATTGCATGCAAATGGAAATCTCAGGAGGTGAAGGAACTGATACGTAATCTCCAAAATGCACAGCTCGGAGATACTTGTTTCCTTATTGTCCGAATGATTTGCAAATAAATCTTATTTTATAACACTTTCTGACACACCTTGTTTGTATTTGTTTTTCTTCGCTTATTCTTCAAGCTGTTGAATGCATTTCTGGGTGTAAACAGTTAATAATGCACATTTAAGTGTAAGTATGGATTATTGTGCAATGACACACAGTTAAACCATCAGAACTAGTTACGTGTATATTTACATCCTCATCCAAGTAAAGATTGCAGGTAAGTCACTTCCTAAAAGCATCTCCTTTATCGGTTAAAACATGGAATCAGTGGGTTTATTCTGTCTCCCTGCAAAATAGGAGAAAATCAGAACTGACTTTGTTCCCTTTGTTTCTAAACTTTAGTTTACAACCCATGCTTGTGGTCAGGGGCGGGAGCAATGGACCTATAATTCATGCACATTTGAGGGGAGGGGGCGAGAGAATGGGGGATGCCGCCCTCTGATTCCTGGGGCTAAACAGGTCCTTTGGATTTGGTTGCTTTTGTGAGGAAACCAGACCTAAACCACCCTCTGGAAAGGTCGTGTAGTCCCCTCTGCCCTTCTGAGAGCGTGGGGGAACTTGTCTGGTGCTCTAGGTCGTTTCTTCCACTCCACCCCCTTAAAGCCCAGTTGGGTTTGGAGGACTGCTGGCTTCTGTTCTGGGCAGGGAGCTTGGCAAGGGAACCGGCAGTCCCCGTCCGTATTTCTGTGGCACTTTGTGTGTTTGTGTGATGTCTGAGGGAAGGAAGGAGTTGCTTTGTGCTCCCACATCCCTGCATCTGGTTCTGCCGGGGGAAGTTTCCACCATCCAAATTGCAAGCTGTCACAGGGGAGAGGCAGGTTCTCCAGGCAGTTTGTTATTTCTTGGACAGAAAAACTCCTAAATCTGAAGTTCACTTTTGTTTTTTTTTAACTAGAGGGCTCCCAAAAGACTTAAGGCAGCCGTGTCCAAACTGAATTCACATCCTAGTTGGAGGCAAGTTGAAAAGGCCACGTCCAAAAGAGCTGTAGTGAAAGTGACAGTGCTTCTCTGCTTACAGGTCTGGGCTAAGGCGTGGAGAAGGTTCCCTGCAGCCTGACTTTCTCTTACCCTTGCAGAAGACAACGTGGTATATGAAGATAGCCTAGACTAAGTAAAACTGAAGTCCTCATTTCTTGGGAGGAAAAAAAAATAATCTTTAAAGGAGAAGAGATGCTCCAGCTGAGTCACTGAGGTATCAAATAGAAAACATTGGCAAGAGGCTGCAGCTGCTGTAGGCGATTTCTCCTCAAATGATCTAAAAAGATGTGAAAGGGGAAGGGGGATTTTCTGCATTTGGGGGGAGGGGGAGCTATTGCCTCTCTGGGTGGCCGTGCAGGTCTGCTGCAGCTGCAGCTGCACTACCTCGGTGCTCTTGCTCTCCGTGGTGTACTGCTGGAAGAGGCACAAGAATGCCTGCTGTTTTATGTAGGGACCACGCTTAAAAGTAACCCTGAGATTTACTTTCTAATCTACTGGCCACCATTTCCTTTCTTTTGTGAAGCTAAATGTCTTTTTGATATGAACTAGTCCAAATTACAAAACGTCTTAAGAGTAATTTCTGGCCAGCAGAGAACTGAGTATTTGCAACCTGGGCAAACTCTTCATTTAAAGCTATGGCCTCGTTGTGCTTGGAGAAGTGTCTCTGGGGTCTCCCTCCACGGTTCTGGAAGTTCCCTTGACCTCAGCCCAGCAGCAGCAATGTCGTTTGGAGCGTTGTCAAACCTCTGTGCTTCCAGCGGTGGTGTTACCTCAGCCTGGCCAGTGTAACCTCCCTTGTGCCCAACCTTCCCTAGCACCACATCTTCTGCCCCCAGCAGGCGCTAGGGCGCATCTCTGGCACCTGCTAGAGGTGAGAAAGGATAAAAAGGGGTTTTGAACAGATTTGGTACAACCTCCTTTACGTCCACTCAGGTAGAACAGAGCTTTCGCCTTCCCATTTCTGGCTCTTCTGGAGCACGTCTGCGTGAGAAAACAGGACGCGGAAATACTGCAAATTCTCTCAGCTGGTGCTGACCCCAGGCAGTAAATCCCTGAAGCACGGTGCTGAGGTGGATTGAAATTGGGGTGTGGGAGCAGCATGGCACATTAAAGCAGCTGCTCGTGAGCCCACCTCGGCTGTAGCTTTTGGATGGAGCTGGTTACTGTGGACCAGGCTCGGACATCTAAAGCTGTGAAAGAAACTATTGAGTGTTAAGAGTGGAAAAGGGCCATTGCTGGATCAGACCAGAGTGCCACGGCTCCAGGTATCTGCAGCGAGGCTGAGCATGTAGTCCCACAGACAGATGTGCAGACATACTTACATTGGCTGGACTGATCAATGCAGCCATCAGCCCCACGAAGCCCCAGCCCCTGCAGACAGCAACCCCCTCTCTGTGAGCTGATGGGGAGCCTCTGCCAGTGACCGAGGGTGGCTCCCTGTGACAGCCCTGGGAGCAGCCCCGTCAGGGACGCGGCCAGCTCTGGGGAGGTTATGGGGATTGCTCTGACTGTCGTAGTGCCTCTGCTCCTGTATATTCACTGGGATGTGCTGTCAATCACATAACCTAACGCTGTTCAGTGACAGAGCAGGACATTTGTACTCCTGGTTTCTCCAGCACCGCAGCAGGTAACAGAGGATGCGTTGCACATGAGAAGTGACAATGACACAGGAGACGGGTGCTGAGTAACCAACGGCTTCCAGATACCCTGGAGAAGTCTGCGAGTGTCCGTGGCAGCTGTACCTGGGTTACAGCTATGGCTCGGTTGTTTTTTTCGACGCTGGCAGCAAACTGCTGCTGGCAGCTGGTGGGCTGAAATCTCTGGGTTTGGAGAAGCCTGCCCCATCTCACTGAAAGAAATGCCAGGCCATTGATGGCATTTCTCCTTCACGCTGTTTGATCAAAAATGGTTCTTCTCAGGGATCCCATTTTAGATCAGCCAAATGTCCTGACAAGTTGGATGTTCTTACTGTTCAGAGGTGAGTTAGCAGCTCATTCTCATTTTACCCCTCCTCAAGTAACAGTCGGCTTTGCACAGGTTAAGCCAGCACTAGCTTTTGAGCTGGTGAGCGCTCATGGGCTTTACCGGTAAAGGTTTGGAAGAAGAGGGGCATTGCTTTCCTAGAAAACTCTGACTGGAGGGGAGAAAGAGAGAGGGGGAGAGCTGACGCAGCATCAGTGATGCAGCTGCAGCCTCTTGGATCCAGGAGAGAGGCAGACATATACCACCCAGGGAGCCAGTGATGGGTTTTGGCTGGGGATAAAGGTAAAAGGTCTCATCTCGGAGGAATGTTTAACAACAGATGAAAATAGCTGTAAAAGAAAACAAATGGTGTCACAGAGACAAGGCTTATGGTAGCTCAGAGTGACAGGGAGGCTTGTTCAAGCTGTGGTTCAATTCCAGGGGACTGATGGCTGTCAGGAGGGAACACAGCAGGGGATGGCCGGAGCAGGAGAGTCTCTGCCTCAGATTTCAGCACTAGTTTTTTTTTTCCTTCCAGTCTAATTGAGTTGTTATGATCATCACAGCCGTTGGATTTTCATCAGAAAATTAGAAAAAACACATTCCGTCCTGGCATGGAGAAGAAAAAACAATCCATGTCCCTCGCCTTGAAGTTTCCTGCCCTTCCGGGGTTGTCCTTCAAGAAGGGCAGCACAGGAGCCGCTGCGGCAAAGGTCAGGGAAGCAGAGTAGAGCTGCCTGAGGATGAACGTTGTCCTAGCAGGGAAGCTCAGGGGAGTGGAATCTTCCTTTGCTGAGTGATGTATACACAAAATGTGTTTCCAACTCTTGGAGCCCTCTTTTGGGCACTGAATGTGAGTCTCACATTAAAAAAGCCCTTAATTAAAGACCTCATTGCTGGTATTTATTCTCTACCACTTCTGCATTTGTTTAAGTATTTGTCTCTGGATAAAAGAGATGGGAAAGGTTTAGCTTCTGATTTGCCTCTTACAGTACTTATTTTCAGAGGTAAAAATGACTAAAGGAGGCACAAGACATCAGAGACCTTTACAGCAGCACACAGAAATGAAGGTGGAAAAAACAGCTACCGCTGAAGTTAATTCATAGAATAAAAGTAGAGTCACCCCAGAATATTTGCTATGGTATTTCATTGCTTATGTAACTGGTTAATCAGTGCTGTCAACTGCCCGGCACTGGGCTGCTCCTGGTTTACTATAAAGCCATATATAATATGGCCATAAGTAATACATTTAATCCATTTCTGCTTCCTTCTAGCTGAAGAGCCTCTCTAGTGGTTCTAGATCCCAGGAATTTTGTAACATTAACCTTCCTCTGAGGTTCAGGTGCCAGAAATTCTTACTCTCTGGCAGAATAATTTCCCCAAATCCTTTTGCTAGCGAGTGAAAAATTTATCCCTGCTCTGAGCATAAAGTGAGTTTGAGCTGCAGTGCAGCTGGTACAAGTACAACTGCCCCAGTACCTGCTGTATTGCACGATTCAGGCACAGTCAGCAGCTCATGGCTTTTGCCATGAGGCATTTTTTGCCTGATCGATAGAGCTTTTTTTGCTCCTTCAGATCTGGAGTGCGTTCAGAAATGCGCGGGAAGGTCCTCTTCCTCAAAACTCATGGTCACCTTTAAGCCTGGAAGGAGACCTGCATTATTTAAGGAACTCATTCCTGACAGTGAATGTGGGTGGATGCTGCTCTGACAGCAGGTCTGAATCTGTAAACACTTGACCCAAATCTACAGAGGGAAGAAAAAGAGCCTTTAACCAGTCCTTGCCACTTGCTCCCCACCTCTCCAAAATAAACAGACTGGTATGTTTTGGTTCAGCAAGTATGTTGAAACAAATTATATTTGATACAAGTCACAGTACTATTTGAGAAGTGAAAACAGCAATATTCCTTCCAGAGCACGATGGATATTTAGATATAAAAATAAACTACCTATCCAGGGCCCACTGGTGTGTGCACTGAACTCCCAGCCCTCTCCTCTCTTACTTCCTACGCTGCTCCTACCGGAGAGCCCCTGATTTATTCACTGTTTCCCTCCTGCTCAATAATCACGAAATTCTTCAGTTTCCTCTTACTTTCCAAGTAACTGCAATGCCTGGAATCCTAGCAGGGTAAACTGCTGGTAGAAGTAAAAGTCCCTCGAGGAGCTAGCAGAGGAAACAGGGGAAGGGCACAGAAGCAGCTCCTGGCTCTAGTGTCACGTCCTTGTGTTCCAGTGTTGCCTGTGGCCCCTCTTCAATCCCCAGGAGCTGTAGAGGGAACTCAGGCCTTGATCCCGGCATAACACGGAGGTACAGCTTGGTGCACAAAGCTATAGAGGAGCAGCCGAAGTGAGTTTGCAGAGCACACATGTTCTCAGAGCCATGCAACACCAGAAAACCTCAAGCTTCTGCTGTGTGGCTTTTGCCAAAGCTCCTCCTGCAAAGTGCTGAAGATACCTTGGATGGAGGAGCATACACCAAGAGACAATTTAATTAGAGTCTGCTTTTAGAAACCTCGTGTCTGAACAGCTTCATCTGGCACTGCATCGTTTGCACGCTGTCTCTGCCAGGCACGGCTCACTCTTCTATTGCTGTTAACTGTGATAACCTCCTTAACAAAATATATCATAATTATATCTGAAGAGACGAGGCAGCAGAAATCTCAAGCTTCTCCATTTTCTCTCAGGTTATCCGCTGCTATTACTCCATTTGTAATGTTAATGTGCTCTTTTTCTGACTTCACAGCCTTGATGGGAGTGCTTTTCAAAAAAAAAAAATCCCATTACTGGTAACTTCTTGAGGTCCTGGCTGGGAACTTTTTGACTTTCAAACTGAATTTCAGGCTACGGTATTTTCACAGTTACTACTTCTATTTTCTCATGGAAAATGTGAAATAAGACTACTGAATAAAGCTTCTTTTTTTTTTTTCTTGAAAGAAGTGTTAAATTTGAATATTATTCGTTCTGTATTGCACTTCATACCTTGAAAGCTGTTCATTTAGAAGGCATGTGCAGGAAATCATTTCTCTTGGTTTGCACATGATACCACATAACCCTGGTAAGCTTGTTCATAACATTTTCCATATCTGATAGTTACTGAAATTGTCTTCAAGTCTCTCTATAGCACAGACTCTAAAAAAGTCTTTTCTAACATGACATTGTTTTCCAAAATGATGCATCCTAAGTCCAGGATATTTGACTAGAGAGTCACACAACCATAGAATGGTTTGGGTTAGAAGGGCCCTTCAGAGATAATCTACTCTAGCCCTTGTGGACTCGATTAGGCAACTGCATAGACTGTGCATCTCATGAGTTTATTGCGCAGAATTTCCACTGCGTCTGATAATTTTATTGCAGAGCTTTTGTCCAGATTGCCCAGATTCTTCAAGGAAATTAATTGTATTGAAATTTGTTGTGTTTTCACAGACTTCATTGGTTTAATCGCTTAAATAATTCTTGGTGCATTATAAAACTGTAGTCATTAATGAGGTTTTTTTGTGGGTTTTTTGTTTGAGTTGAATACCAGGAGTGTTACCCATGTGACATTTTCACAATTTGATCTACAGGGGAAAAAATTACACCTTTTTTCAGTAAAACCCCAAAAATATAACAAATAAATAAATAATATATTGAAGGGTGGATCCCATCTTACTGGCCAAAGGCTTATCGAGGCTGGAGATCTGGGGTAGAACAGTTGTGCATCTGCAGCTGGCCACCACCGAACAACCCCANAAAAAAAAAAATCCCATTACTGGTAACTTCTTGAGGTCCTGGCTGGGAACTTTTTGACTTTCAAACTGAATTTCAGGCTACGGTATTTTCACAGTTACTACTTCTATTTTCTCATGGAAAATGTGAAATAAGACTACTGNTGTCTCCAGTGCTCTTCAAGGCATGAGCCATCACAGAGACTTGTTGGTAACCACAGACTGGAAGCAGATGGATATAAGATGGCTTGGGCAGTTAAGGAGTGAANCTTTTTTTTTTTTCTTGAAAGAAGTGTTAAATTTGAATATTATTCGTTCTGTATTGCACTTCATACCTTGAAAGCTGTTCATTTAGAAGGCATGTGCAGGAAATCATTTCTCTTGGTTTGCACATGATACCACATAACCCTGGTAAGCTTGTTCATAACATTTTCCATATCTGATAGTTACTGAAATTGTCTTCAAGTCTCTCTATAGCACAGACTCTAAAAAAGTCTTTTCTAACATGACATTGTTTTCCAAAATGATGCATCCTAAGTCCAGGATATTTGACTAGAGAGTCACACNAAAGTATTAGAGATGAAAACAGTAAGAACACATTTAAAGGAAGTAGCTGTCGATCTGAAGTCTACTAGCAAAAGTCAGCTGGCATTTAGGCAACTTGTGGAGAAAAGCCCAGTGACAACTAAGTGTGGATCAGGTCGCTGCTTCTCAGTGACGTTTGTTCATGAAGAGTCCAAGTGCCAATAGATTTAAAATTTACCCTATGCTATAATCAGTAATTTTTTACTAGCTGCTTGGTTAACTTGAAAGATCTTGGGCTATGAAAATGTTTATGCTGGTTTTTATAAATATAATTCCCAGGAGCAAGACTTCAGCTGAAGAGTTAGCTCAAGCATTGTTCTTAGTGGAGAGCTTCTCGAGTGATGTATGGGAACCCAATGTGTCCTGCCCTGGCATGTGCTGAGTGGCTACCATGTGGACATGTTGCTTTAGGAGACAAAATTGTTGTCCTAGTGAAGGAAAAAAAAAAAAGCTGAAAAAGCTCTTTGGAGATCAAGGCTGAGAAGAAGAAATAATGTTAGGGAACCACTCAGTTGAAAAAATAGCCATGTTCATGAAGTCCATGGTATTGAGTGGCTGAAGTAATTATGAATTTCTCTTCTAAGTTTTACTTTTTGAAGATGATTGTATCCCTTGAGCCAGAAATGGAGTGTTGTTAATGCATGTCTCTTGTGGGTAACTGGATACTTCTGGGTCTTTATCAGTTCTCCCAGTTAGTTAGTTTTGGTGACTAAGGGTCATTTAGTTTTCACCCAAATAATTTCCACAAAAGCATTTGGCTGAGCATGACTATCAGCTATGTCTTCTGGTGTTTCTACCATGCCAACACATTGTAGAGCTGTATCAACCTGGGGTTTAGGTGCTTTGGCAAGATCTGTCTACACTTGCTGTTTGTTGGACAAGAGCTATCTTGCTTCTGGTGATGAGATTGAAATGGGTGGGAGGTGCCTGGAAGGCCAGAGAGGTTGTAAGTAAGATATGTAGTTCTAAGAAAAGTTATTTCAAGGTATGATCTTCCAGCTAGGTTGTGATTATCCAACATTTTTCAAGATATACCCAGAAGGAGAAAACATGATCTTGAGTGGGAAGATGGGTCTTTTTGTTTTCTTGTCAGTCTGCATGAAGAATGTAAATACTCAGATGCTATCATTTGTCTTGGGAAATTAAGGAAATTAGAGTGGGAGGATTAGAGACATTTTTAATCACCCCTGGCTCTGTACCCAAGGATTTTTGCCGTGATTCATCTTCATCATGGACAAGAGACTTCTCTGTTTGGCCTCAGAGGGTTCAAGCCCATGCACCACATTGCTGAAGTTATGTCCGTTTGCTGCTGCTGAAGGGTTGGCTCTTAGTCTCTCCATTTGCGAATCCTGGGCTGGTTTAATTGCCTGCAGGTAGAGTTTGATATGGTTCACCTCTGCTACCAGAGCTGTGCAACCCCTCCCTGCCTGCACTGCCCTGCTTTACCCTGCTCGTCGTAGGAGCCTACGGCTCAGGGACGGTGTGAGGCCATGCTGCCAACATTGTGGCCACCAAGTCATCTACGTAAGATACGGTACATACGTCCCGCTAACACTTTCTGTTTGGTAAAGTCTATAATGACAATGCAGGATGAGGGGTGATGTGAGAAACCTTTACAGTTTATTTCTTTCCCTGTAATCTCTGGTGGCAGCAGGTTGGGTTTTTTTCTTTTTTGGGGGGTAGGGGGATGGGGGAAGCATTAAGGAAGGATGATAGTCAGCTTAAGTCCAACCCAGTACTTCATGAGAGATCTTTCGGCTCCCTTGGGGGTTTGCCATGCCTGGAGGTTGTTTAGCATGGTTTTACATCTTATATTTGATGGATTTATATGTTCAAAATATTTACTAATCCCATCTTTATCAGGGACTACACAACCAGGTGCCTTAATACGTCCTCTCTGCTTAATCTTTGCTGTTTGAATGGAATTTGAAGCTCCACCTAAATTGACCCATAATCCCTTGTTTTTTACAGCGTGCATTTTCAATTGATTTGTGAGGTGAGTGCATGTGTGCTGCTTTCTTGTTTTCCAGATTAGGAGAGTCCCCTTCACAACACAGACTCCTTCTGTCTTGGGAAATTACCTTTGGAAGGTGTCCTGAGAGTGTGTAAACACAATAGAGTCGGAAATAGAAATGCGGCGTTTATTTATTGGGCCAAATATAAAGCGGGGAGTAAAAAGGGTACTATAGTAACTGTGTTATTTAAATGTATTTAGTGGATAATGCTGATGACTGCTGAGGACTTTATTGAAAAGCTTTTGTTCCAGGGAGGGATAAAAATAGAACTAATACCTCCTACAGGCAACTACACTTAAAAATCACAGCTTGTTCCCTGTCTCAGAAGCTCAGAAGGAAGATGGAGCTCCTGTACGGGACCAGAAAGGACAAACATGAGAAAACGTGACTCTTGCTCCATGCCAGGTTTCTCCTGTGAAATTCCCCCAGTCCACCCACACCTTGTCTTACCTCTACAAGACCAAGAGAAGGTCCTTAGGCAGCTTGAGGAGTTCAAAGGGCACCTGCACACTCAGTAGGCACCTTGGTAGTTCAAAACAGGGTTTACGTGGCTGATGATGGTAGCCACTGCCAATAGGTGGGCTGCAGTGCTTCTGCCAAAGGCGTCTTTGGCTCCAGGCAACCTCTGGCATGTGCAATGCACAAACCCCCTCCTACTTCACTCCACTACACCTAGGTTGTGGGTAAAGGGCTTGTGACTGCCCTTGAGTGTACTTCGGATAGTGAAACAGAGGTAACCATGGTCCTTCTAAATCCCACCTAAAATGAGATTTAACCTAAATTCCCCGCTAAATCCTAGGGAACCACTTACCCTCCTGTCTAGTCCTATGTGGCATGACACGTACTTCAGGAGATTCTCCTTCACTGAACTTCAGTTTCCTCCTGCCTAAAGTCAGGAGTGGGTGAACGCTGGGATGCCCTGCCTCAGGGGGAAGGAGTGTTCCTTTCTCACCTAAATTTACTGCTGTCCACGGGGTTGCCTGTAACTCTGTAAAAGCCTTTTTACTTTTTTTACAGCAGTCAGGTATTTCCTTTAAGGGGTAGGATGAATGAATCCCAAGGATGTGTTGTGCTATTTGTTCACTGCACAGTGAATGAGAAGGGGTAACATCTAATGTAGCTAGTCTAAATTGCTCTCTGGAGGCACCTGAGATCAAAGCAGAAAGCAACAGAGGCTTAACTTCATGTGTCCTGAATTACTCTGGAAACTGAGTCCCCAGTGGGACTTGGTGGGAGCCTTGATGTCATGGTACCACTTGGCTGTACTTGGAAGTACCTTCTCACGTACCACCAGCCACCTGACAGGCAGGTGATGGGACTAAATCAGTGGTCAAGATTCCTTTTTGGGTGGTTGGAGAAGGAAGCACTCATTTCACCATGAAGATCAGCTTGGGGTGGGAGAAGGCAACTCTGAATGATCCTTCAGCTGTAGATGAAACCCAGCACCAATATCACACTAACTGGCTGAAATCTCACCCGGGCTTTAGGAGAGTGGGTCATTGTCTTCTCCTTCAGCTATTAGCCTAAAATTCAGGCACAAATAGATGTAAGGTAGACACCTAATTAGTGTGTGAGTGACCTGGTTCAGTAGTGAGAAGAAAGCAACAGGTGCATTTGGAAACTGCCTGAAATGAACCTGTTTGTTTTGTGCTTTGTTTTGTTTTGTTTTGTTTTTCTCTGATGCAGGCACAGCTAAAGAAAATGCTTCTTTTTTCTTCTTTTTTTTTTTTTCATATTCAATCGTTAAACAGTAAGGCCATAACTATTTCTGCTTTGGAACTATTTGTGCGATAGTCCTGAACAAAATGAATGATCATTATGGAGTTCTGAGTAATCACTGAGGACTGGGAGTCTCCTGGATTGTTAAGGAGTAGTCACGAATGTCATGTCTCTTCACCGTGGTCCCTGAGGCTGTCATGGATGGCATGCCCCTGGTTTGCAGCACTTCCTTGAGCAGAATTTTCAGTAAAAAGAATGCAGGATGGCTTGGAAGAAAATATGAGGTAGCCATAACTGGATAGTCTGAAAAAACATGGAAATTACAGGTGCATATGTTATCCCACAGTCCTCATTATGTCTCCAACACATGGCACCTCCAGCAGCTTTGACTTGTTTGTGTCTTAGTATGTATCCTCTCAGCTACTGCACACATCTTGTATTAAGTCCTGGGTTCTCCTACTGTTACTCTCTGGTCTGTTCTCTTGTCGTACATGCAAGCGTCATCAGTGAGAGCTTTTCCCTTTTCTAAATGTCTGGTCCCCACAGATAGTAAGTCGTACCGGGAAAGACTTTTCTGCTAGATGTCCTACAAGTGGCGGCTGACTGGCTTCAGCCCAGGTTTACATTGAAGGGGGTTAAGAAAGCCTGGCACCCATAAAAACAGCTGAGCTAGGACAGGGGCACCCGCCCTCCTCACTCACTGCCCCTGAACCCCTGATTAACCCGAGTGTTAATGAGCACAGAAACCGTTCAGACTTCAGAGAGTCCCATGGCCACCCTGAGAGAGTGAAATGTGCCCTTGGCCTATTGCAGGGACGGGCTGAAAGCATGGCTGTTCAATTTTTCATTAGCCTACGGCAGAGAGAGAGAAAGCCAGAGATTCACTCGGTTAGCTCTCCAGCCAGAAGCCAGCGTGTTTTTTTCTGGAGGGAAGGACCTGAGAAATGTAAATAAATTGGATCGATGCGGTTAGTTAAGGACTTATGTTATAGGAATGTTTGACACTTACCCTGGAATTATCTTCTTTCAGAAAACAAAACTTGGTATTTATTTAGACTGGCAGGCAAAGGATTAAGCGTTTGTACCTCCATCTCTGGCTGTCTCCTCTGACACAGCTGAACCACATCAGCTACAGTGCCAGCTCTTCCTCCCTCCCCCTTCCTCTTCCCCTCCCCATTCCCTTTCCCTTTTCTCTTTCCCTTCTCTTTCTCTAAACAGCACATAGTCCTGGGTGGGGAGCTGTTGTGTACAGCTTGCCACGGAAATGTCCTTCCTGACACCCTTCAGGAACATCGAAGCAAAGGAGCTCTGAGATTGAGAAGAAGAATAGTGCATCATCTCAAGAAGGAGTATCGAGAGGCAATGTCCCTGTTTCTGCTGCATGTTAGTATCGGTTGCCCCTCACCGAGGTCTGAGCACAGCCTCACAGCATGGTGAAGTGTTCTGTGTTGTCAGGCTATGCTGGAGTCCGAAGCTGTGTAACAAACTGCTTCGAAGCAAATATAGCTTTAGAGACAAACATGAGTTGGATCCAGTTGTGCCACTCCTTCAGCTGCAGGACAGCTTTGCCTTGAGCCAGCTTATGAATCAGGGCCATGAACATCATTCCCAAGAGGACCTATGGCTCTGCAGGATGTATGGGGTGGCTGGAATGGTGCACTGTGCTCCCATAGGTCCTCCAATAACTATTCCTAAAGCAAGCTGTTGAATGGAGAGCTATGACCTTCGTGTTTTAGAGCACTGCGAGATCAGCTCGCTTTGCTCTCCTTGTCTGAGCTAATTTCTCCAACACAGAGAGATGCTTGCTCTTCTTGCCCGATTACATGCTGTTCAGTGTGTCATTGGCTGCTGAGGGTGCAGACTAATGATCATTGCTGAAGCATTTCCTCAATGGCTTAATTAAGGAGAAAGAGTTCATTTGACTAGACAGAAATAACTAATAAAGCCTGAGCCGCTGTCCTGGTGAAAAGTTCCCTGTAATGTTCATGAGAGGGAGAGTAATGACAGCTTTGGGAGCAAAGTAGGTCTCCCCAGTTGAGCACACATGTGCTGGCCAGGAGCCTTTCTGGCTTCTACTCAAACTTGAGGTAAATCCCAGCAGGAAAATCTAAATTCAGAAGGACCTGATGACACTACAGTAGTAAGACATCAGGAAGGTGTTGTTCAGCCATGAAATGCTGTAGGACATCTAGGGCAGGATAGCTGTCTGGATCATAGCACAAGAGAACTATCTGATCATCTTGGATGCAGGGCAGAGAGCCAGGCCTTTTTCTCCAACTCTATCCTAGCCAGATACTTTTTCAATTAAAAGTGGTGCTTTACATCCTTCTGTCCTGCTGTCTGTCAGGAGTGCATCTCCAGAGCTGGTTGGTGCCGCACTGTATGATTGTTGGTGACTTTGCTCCCCACTCAGCCACCCCCCATCCTCCTCCCAGCAGATCATTCAGGCTGCAAAGCTTTGAAGGTTTCTCGACAAACAGAGAAGTTGAAGGAAATCACATAGAATCAAATGGAACATTTAATTCAACTGGAAATATTGATTTTCTGACTTCTTTTTTCCATGACTTTTCTAAAAATATGTCATGAATTGAAGCAAGATCTGGTGGAGAATTTAATTATGCTTTTTTAATCTAAAATGTCAGAAGAAACTGGACTTTCATAGATAAAGGAAATGGGGCTTCAGATCTTTCTAAGGGGAAACAATCACAAAAAATCGGTGTGTGTTTATGAAACGTTTCAATATAACTTAAACTCTTGTCTTCTAACAGAAAAATACTTTAGTCAGAAATCTCCACCGAGCTTTTTTCGTGATCTCAACATCACCTGCGAGGGTCTCAGTGTAACTGCTAAAGACAACATCCATAACTGCCCACCACAAACCTCATATCTCCCTTTTTGCTTGCAAAATGTTTCTCTAGTCACTGCTGCAGCAGTAATAATAATTGCTGATATTGCCAGGAATTTGCATTTCTGGTTATCCTAAAGCTTGGTATTTAAAATGAGAGAATTCAGAGAACTAATTAGCACACAGGCTCATTAAATGCTAAAAAAATGCTCTCGCTAGGTGGATGGCGCATCCAGGCTGTTAACCCATTTCCCAAAGGCAAACACATCTCTGCCTCCTTAGGCTTTATTCAGAGTAAACGGAATCCTTTAAGCTGCATACGCTCAAGGAATGCCAGTTTATACTAACTATCGGTACTGGGAGGCCTGGGTGCTGCCCCATGGCCATCAGCGTCTGAGCCGTGGGTGCTGTGGCGATGTGAGGCAGGACCTCCCTGCAGCCAGGCCAGGAGAGGTGAAGGGACTGGGAGTTCAGTGGTGCATCCATTCTCACTACAACGAGAGACCTGCCTCCGCTCCAGCACAGGGGCCGTGTCACCAAAAATGCTGTTGTGAGCCAAGCTCAGCCTGCAGGCAGCGTGTGGCTGCGGAGAGAGAGACAAGCCAAGAGAAATTATAGCAGCTCTGTCCTCACGCTCTCCTCTTACTCCTTCTCAGAACCTAACGAAATGGCTGTGGCTTTGTGTGGAAGTTAATTAATGATAGTAAATAATATTCCTTTGTGCTAGGAGTGAATAGTGCCCTTTATTTGGGGATCTCAGTGTGCTTAATGCTCTGTCTTTAATTCAGCTTCGCAGCAAAAGCTAGCTGAATTATTCATTGCAAATAAATTATCTGCTGTGTGCAAGCCCAGCCTGCTTTCTTTGATGCCCTTTTACATAGCCAGCAGTCTCTCTAGCAACGATTTGGGCAACCGACCCACAGCGCACAGCTCTTTGTGCTGTTCGCTAATTGTGAGAGTGTGCGTGCACGTGTCAGGGGCGGCGGGAGGAGGGCGACAGCCTCCAGGTCTTGCTAATGGTCTGAGTGAACCTTTGAATGAGAAGGGAAGCAATAAGCCATGCCGAGCACGCTCTTCATCTGTGCACGGAGCTGAATAAACATATGTGCATACATATATGGAGCTTTTCATACACACCTGCTGGTGCTCACGGAGAGCCCAGACTCCAGTTAAGACCAATTGTATATGATAAGGCTACAAATAAAGGATTCAGATGACATCTTTCTGGAGCGGTTTTTGTGTAAGTCTCAGTGTTACCTACAAAACACATCCACTTCCTGATATTCAGGCAAATAAAAACCTCTCCCCCACACCCTCAACCAGTAAAAAGCTCTGCATTGTAAGGCAGAGAGATTTAATTGCTCCAAGCAAGCATGAACTCTTAAGGAAAAGCAGCAGGCTGTGACCAGGCTTCTTCAAGAGGACAAGATCCTGTAGTAGGTAAGTTCAGACCTGTCCACATCTGGATCCCAGGGCATTTTGGATGCCCTGGGCCTGGGGACACATTGGCTGCAGTTATAGTCAGCCCTTCATCAGCACTTTGTTGCAGGTGGCGGGTTTGGAACAAAGCCCCAAGATGCCTGTTTCACGCGAGCAGAACTCAGTGGTGCACCCACTACCAGCAGGTTTGAGATGCCAAAAGCTAACATGGACTCCAAAAAGCTTGTTGCCTAATTCACCTACACAACAATGACGAGACAATGCAAAGAGGTGAAGGCCACCACCGGCTGATCTCACTCTCCACATCTCCGCCAGCTTCCCTAGAGGAGGCAGAAGGGAGACAGAGCCAGCACCGGCTCCAGCCCCAATGCTGCAGGAAGGTTCTTCTTGCATGGATGGTCTCATCACCATGGGCGTGCACAGGACATCCCTGTCCTCATCTTTCCACCTCCAGGAAGAGTCGCTGCTCTGGGCAATCTTGTTGAAAGCATCAGTTTCACCAGTATTTGCTGTGTTTCTGTGTGTTCATGAGCAATGAACCACCCAGATTTGGTGGCCACCAGGGAGCCTCTCAAAGGTGACCTTAAAGCTTGGACTAGATGATCCTTGAGGTCGGTTCTGACCTGGTATTCTATGATTTTGTGACTCCCTGTGGAGGATATTAGAGCTGGACTGGACGTGAATATTCCCCAGCCAACAGCCAAAACACTGGGCATGTGTCAATGCGCCACTAAATCTCTAGGTTAATCCTAATGGTAAATGAATGCGTGATTGAAAATCATGAATTTCCAAGCTTTAAACACAATACTTTCGCTTTCTGTTTTTTGCTGTATTTTTATTTGTCGTCTGTTTATATCTTTTGAAGGATAAGGTCACCTTTGTAAGAAGGGCTTGTTTTTCTGTTTAAAAAGACCATTCTATGCATCTTTTTTTCCCTTTTGGAAATAGCTAAGCTGACAGAAGAAGAAATCTTAGGTGCATGTTTTTGTCAGCTCCCTGTAATCAATAACACCCACATAAAAAAGCTAAAATCAAGCATCAGCAAGGAAACAGGCTGAACCCATAAACTTTGGTCTGACCTATTTTGTAATTACATTTGCTGAGAGGAAAATAAATCAAAGTAATCCAGCCTCCTGCCTCAAACATGATGCGTTGTCTTGGGTTCATTGGCTGTTCGCCTGAATGCCCTCCAAGCACTGAGTAAGGAAAACACTCAGACACCTTGGCTGGGGTCCATCAGGGACGTGACACTCAAGACATGGCAAGAGCAGGGTTTCTCCATCCCAGGAATGAGCCTCCTAAATGCGCTCCATTCCTGCATTCCCCTTTCAGTATACCCGTGCAGGATGCGAGACGTTTTCATTTTGACTTACATATGTATGAAAAGGCATGGTAAAATGGTTGTTTCTCTCCCCATGGACTCACCAGCTGGAACCAAACCCCAATCTGCTGGGTCTGGCACATGCCTCCGTGTTGTAGACCTGAGTTCTTCCATCATAATCTGGTTAGGAGATCAAAGGACGAGAGACTGGCAGAAAAAAAACAGCAGAGTGCTTGCCGAAACAAAAGGGCAATGAGTTCTTCCATGATGGTGACAAGAGCTATATTGGAGCCACTGTGTCACTGGAGATATAAGAAATGTCAGGTTTTGGTGGTTCACACCACTACTAACTGATGACTCCAGGTGATGACTCTCTATTACGAGGTAAATAATCCATGTATCAAAAGACAGGTTGTCTCTCCAAGAGTGGGATCCAGCTTTTCCTCCACCAGTGCCCTCAAATCCTCCACAGGGCTGCTCTCAATCCTGTCATCCTCTAACCTGTATTGATATCAGGAGTTGCCCTGACCCAGATGCAGGATCCTGCACTTGGCTTTGTTGAACCTCATGAGGTTCACACAGGTCTACTCCTCCAGCTTGTCCAGGGCCCTTTGGATGACATCCTGTCCCTCTGGTATATTGACCGCACCACTCAGCTTGGTGTTGTCTGCAAACTTGCTGAGGGTGCACTTGATCCCACTGTCTATATCACTGATGAAGATATTAAACAATACTGGTCCCAGTACAGATCCCTGAGGGACACCACCTGATTTCCAGCCGAACGTCGAACTGTAGACCATTACCTTCTGGATGCAACCATCCCACCAATTCCTCATCCACCAAAGAGTCCATCCATCAAATCCATATCTCTCCAATTTAGAGAGAAGTATATTGTGCAGAACCATGTCAAATGCCTTACAGAAGCCCGGATAGATGACATCCATAGCTCTTCCCTTGCCCGCTGATGTAGTCCCTCCATCATAGAAGGCCACTAGGTTGGTCAGGAAAGACTCATCCTTGGTGAAGCCCTGCTGGCTCTCTCTCATCACCTCCCTGTCCTCCATGTGCCTTAGCACAGCTTCTAGGAGGATCTGTTCCATGATCTTCCCAAGCACAGACCTGAGGCGGAGAGGTTGGTAGTTCCCAGGGTCCTCCTTTCTTCCCCTTTTACAGGTGGGTGCAATATTTCCTCTTTTTCAGTCACCAGGATTTTTTGAATATCATGGAGACTGGCTTGGCAGCTCCATCAGCCAGTTCCCTCAGGATTATGGGATGCGTCTCATCAGGTTCCATAGAATTATGTATGCTCAGGTTCCTCAGATGGTCACAAACCTAATCTTCCCTTACAGTTGGAGGGACTTTGCTCCCTCCATCCCTATCTTGCAATCCACGGACTCGGGAGGTGTGGGAAGAGAGGTTTCCAGTGAAGAATGAGGCAAAAAAGTTGTTGAGTACCTCAGCTTTCTCCCCTGCTGTTGTTACCAACTTGTCAACCTTGGGTAGGGTAGACCAGTTCCCCATTATGTCTTGGATGGTCTGTACATCCAAATTACAGCCAGGAAACTGCCCCAGGGGTGGGAACTGAGCACCCAGGGTCATGTAGCAGGGTCAGAGCAAGATGTGGGTGCAACCCACCCATGTGCCAACTCCTAGTCTGATGCTCTGGCCTGGACGAACTCCTTTCTGCGATGAGATTATTTCCTTCTTTTCAGAAAACAATTCAGAAGATGCGTTTGAACTGTTTCTCATGCAAACGAGCAGCAGAATGTCTCCTGGGATGCTTCAAGGACAGAGAGGCAAACTGATGTTTGTTCTGGACCTGAATTCAGGCTCCAAATGTCCCTGGCCACCTCTGTTCCTGTCCTGCTCTGGAGGACTGTCCCCCCTTGGAAGGTATTTCACAGCCCAGCTGGGGACGCAGACCTGGAGAGCAGAGAGGCACTGTCCTCTGCCTTTGGAAGTTTGGCAGCTGATCCTGCCTTCTCCCTTTCACTCCAATAAACCCAAATAAAATAAATTTACTTGAAAATAAATCGATTTGAGGGCCTGATTCCTCACCAGCCACAGAAGAAAATCAGATTTGGGAGCATCCATCCCTTTACGAGGTGAAAACCTCTGCGTTCCTAACAGCAGGCCAAGCATGCGGACTGTATTAAGGCTTTAAATACCTCAAAGTGGTAGGCCTGGACTAATAACCCATTTTCTAATGGGACCTGCTCTGCAACCGCATCTTGTGGGTCTCCTGACTGCGAGGCAGGGCTAGATTTCTGTTCACAGAGACCCATTTGCAGACTTGTGGCTTTTATGACTTCTTTCAAGGTGAGAAAAATCTCAGAATTTACATAGTAAAAATTCTTGGCAAAGTTGGAGCCTCCAGTTTCTGTGTAATAAACCAATTACTATGCTGTTGAATTTACACACCTCAGACAAGTGTACTGTAAACTCATATCCCAAGGTAAAAAAATGCAAAAAATTCAGACTTCAGCTTTTCCAAACATTTTATTGGACAAATAATTTTTATTTTTAGTTTAAACGTAGACAGGATGCATAAGTACTGAATATTTTTTCTTAGTTCTTACACAACGAAGGACCATTTTCAAAGTCTCCAATAAGTGATAGATCTCTGTAATAGAAATTAAAACTGTAATGAAAACTCGATAAGGATCAATCTTTCTAGGGACATCTGTGTGGTTTCTAATTTATTTAAAAATAAGCATGTGGGCTCCAGCCCAGTAAGGCATTTAAACACATAAATAATCTTATTTGACTTCTCTGAGACTATTTAAACGTTTAAGCTAAACCCAAACTCAGGCACCCTGCGGAAGTTGACCTTCCAGACTTCTCATGCTGTCTCTGCATGAAAAGCGTGACATCATTTAGATGCTGCGCATTTCTTCAAGTATTTGGATGTTTAGCAGAAGGATAGCAATGCCATGGAAGTATTCAGATGGGCCTGAGCCATGAAGAGCATCTTTCAGTGTCAGCAATTGGTGGAGACCAAGTCCTGCTTGAAATGGTGACTTTGAGGAATGAACTTCCTTGGCTTCCTGGTCACCTCAGGTTCCTCAACTCAAAGACACTTGTGAACATGGTGTCAGAAGTTCCTTTCTCAAGCAGATGTGTCAATAGAGCATCTGAGCACAACCCTGCCTCCCTTCCTCCACCCTCTCCAAGTCAGCCCCCCAGCTCTGGCAGGGGATCTTTCAGTGGTGTTTCCAGTAGTGTTTCAGACAAAACCAGTTTGTTCAGGCAAAACATTTTAAGTAGGCTGCTTCCACTAATACGGCTGTTGTTGCCCTCTGTGAGATCGGGAGTCCATATCAGCTGCTTCCTGTAGCAAATGGTGACTGATCCCTTGGTGGCACTAACTGGATCTGGAGAATCATCTCTCTTCCATACTAGATCCTTTCAAAATATTTTACATGACATCTTTAGTGCAAGCTGTTCATGGGGCACTTGACATTTAAAAAGAATCCCTTCTTGTTCAAGACCGTTTGCTGGCTATGTTGTAAGGTGGTTGCACTCAACACACAGTGCTTGTGCATACGTTAACGGCGCGGGTGGCAAGGTACTGTTCCTCTCCATCTGGTCAGGATTAATGTCCACTAGCGAAATGCATACGTATACACAGAAAATAGGTCTCTCTGAAGCTGGCATTAGCTCCTCAGTCTGCCCCAGAGTTGGCCTCAGGCCTGGTTTCTCCAGGTGCTGGCACTGACACCCTCCAGCCTCTGAGGTTTATGGTCCCGCTCCAGTTGCCAGCACCTGGTTCTCATGCTATTGCCCACTACTCTGGTTTGAGGGTTGTTGTTGGTCTTTCGTATGGGCTCGGACTAGAGGGTGTGCCCACACCGAAGGTGGGTGGAAAGAATGTGAGAGTGATTATTATTAGTAGTAAGTAATAATTGCATTATTACATGTGAAAAATTTAGTAAGGCTGTAGGGCTGTTTGTGGTGATCAGATGCAGGGCTTGGTCAGATGAGCATACTGAGTAGCCAGCTGTTACCCAGGGACAGCCCCTTTCATCCCCTTTTGCCTCTATTTTCTCACACTGGTTTCTCCTCAACCCACCTCGTTTGTCCCCTTTCCCTGCCTTTGTTATTTCCCCTAAATACCCAATAACAAGTCTTGCACATTCCCACAAACCACTTAAAATCCCTCCTAAGATGCTGTCCAATGTCCCCCAATTTTTTTCCCCTGCAGCCCCCCGTGAGTCTCATGCCCCTGCAGGCACTCACCCCTACTAGCCTGGGGAGGGGGCGGCCCCACTGGCTCCTCAGTGGGGTTCACCCAAGGACTACGAGTGGACCTCTCTCCTCTGATGGCGCAAGGCAGCAGGTCAGGGCTCCCTTGGTGCAGGTGAGGTGACTTGGGTCTTACTTCCAGCATTGCCCTCTGACCCCTGGAGGGTCCTCTTGAGTCCAGGCTTTAAACCACCAGTGAGAGCCCTCCACAGGTCGTAATTTCATCAGAGCCCTCACTGTGGGGGTTCTTTGTCTAACCCCTTTGCTGGAATCACATGGCCTCAGTTGTGCACATCAGCAGTGTGGTCCTGTCCCTTCTCTCCTAAGCTGGCAGGTCACCCACCACCCCCTGCCAGTCCCAGCCCCTGGGGCAACAGGAAACCCTGCAGAAACACTCCATACTCATAAGGAGGAGGAGGACAGCCTTGCCTTCTACAGTCACATCAGAATTACAGCTGCATCTGAGAGCAGACTTGTAGCAGGCTGATGGAAACAGTTTGTGACAAGAGAATCAAGTGCAAAGACATAATTTCTCTATGGAAAACACCTCTCCCATGTAGGGTCACCGAATGGCTAAATTCTGAAATATTTAACTTAATGCAACTGGCAGAAGCTACCCGAGTACTTGTCCTTGAGGAACTGCTGACATTTGCAGTGAAGCTCCTAGAAACCCAGACAAAGTAAGGCCTGGAGCAAAGCTAGCATCCAGGAAAAATCATCACAGAGCGCATTGTACGTTATTTATAAAACACAAGTGATGCCCAAATCCTTTAGGCCCTGCGTGGCAAGCGAGTCCTAACAGAAATATTCAACACCTTTAACCAAAGAGTCTCCCCCTTCGGACGCTAGTGGGTCAATTAGTTTAGCTTGTTGGTGGCCTCAATACAGAGACACTGGTAACTAATCTTGAGAGTAAGTGAAATCACTCAAGCGCTTCTGTGAATGAGCAAGCTGGCCCGATTCCCTTGATGTTTATGTAGGGCTCCACTTAGCCGGCAGACATCGCGCTCCACCGCCTCTTACACTTGGCAGGAGCGAAAGACTCTTCCGAGGGGAAGTGGCCTTGCACAAATGCCAAAGACGAGGCTCAATGCTGCTGCTTGCGCTGACTCTTCCTGCATGAAAAGCCCCCGGTGTGGCCAGTGCCTTGGGTCCTCGTCTAAATGATTCCTCAAAATGCTGCCGGTTCATGAGGTTGTCCGGTGGTGTCACTGAGGCTATTTCCTTGTGTGTATTCAGGCATTTTGGACCCAGATTATGGGGAGATGTCTAATACCGAGGGAAAACATGTTACCAGTCTCTGCTCCTAATAGAAAACGTTATTGAGATAACCCAAAGATTGAGTGTAAGACTACAGCTTTTGCTGCTTTCTTAGGCATTTTCTGGGTTCTTTAAAGAATCATCATCACCTATTTGAAAAGATTATATTTATCTGTACGACAGCTACTGTTAGGCTGTATTTCCCCAACCATGACGAACAGGGGAGAGTTGCTGGGATATTGCTATCCCTCCTCCAGAAATGAGCTTATGTAAATTTGCAAGCCCATGTCAGTAGGTTGGACCAGACACCTCCTGAAGCCCCTTCCACACTGGATTATCCCATGCTCCTGTGTTTTTATGGATGAAAATAAGAGGAGCTTGGTAGGTCCAAGTCACTGAGGTTGTCTCGGATGTGCTGTAGGTGCACAGGTCAGCCTGCAAGATGTGAAGCAAGTCTGTTTGCGTAGATCATGGCAGCCTCACTATGTGCATATGTGTGTAAGTGCACGTGTGTGTGGTCCCCAAAAGCAGCTCCCAATCTCACATGTCTAGTTACGCATGGGTGAATAGTTCTGTTTGGGATGGGAGGAAATACCCTCAAGCAGGAACTTCTGCTCCCTCCTTGCTCCAGCTGCAGGCATGGGAGTGGTACGTGTGTGAATGTGGTAGAAAGTTAAGTAACAACTCTGTGCTACCGAGCAGCTTGGTTAGCAAGTTCATCATCTAACACAGAGGGTCACCACAGTCATAATAAACTCAGGGCCATCAATGAGTTTCACCCTTGTGCAGCAGCACTGTTGTCCAGGTCCTACACGTGCAACACTCCACCCTGTGCTGGATGCATCAGCGAACAGCAGCCTGTCCCAGCAAACAAGGCTGGGAATTAGACTTCTCTTTTTAGGGAGAAGACTAGTGATGCGAAAAGGGGAATGGAGGATGAGAATAAGTTTGCCAAATGTCACACAGTGGATCAGGAGCAGATCTGGAAATGAGATTTTGAGTACCAGTTCCTGGAGCCACACATGTCCTCAGAACAAGAAAGGACCTGGACCAGCAGGTGTTATCTGAAATCTGGTGATTTTAGAGGTGTGAATAGAGGGACACCTTCAGTTTAAAGGTCAAGCTTCAGCCCCAGGACCTATAATCTCTTTTTCTTGAACTCTACAAACTACTTTAAGCAGAGAATAGATGGGACATGTCTCCCCGCCTCCTGAATTAGGCTGTGCTAGAGAGATAAAATGTGCAGGGATGAAGCAATAGCATTTATGAAACCAATGGAAAATTGAAAAGCTGACAAACACCCCCCCCCAAAACCCCCAACAATGTCACTTCAGGCACATAAGTTCTCTACCAGGGCTAAAAAAAATGCAAAAACTTTCAATGCAGGTTGAGAAAAAAATTCCTCTAAATGTACATTATATTAATCTCTCAAATTACCTGAAAGCAATGATGGTTTGTACTTGTGAAACAGAGGCAAGGATGTTCATTAATGATGAGATCAAGAATCCCTGTGGGACAGAAAGTCCAAGTGACAGAAGTAATCTGTCAGTTTGCTTCATTTTGTGTGCTTGACAGCAGTGAATGAGGAGTCATTGCCGCTATTTACTCCATGACTCAGTCGTCTGTGAGGTGGGTTGAGAACTGGTTGAATGGCAGAGCTTAGAGGGTTGTGATCA
>WEIS01022892.1:19743-46429 GCA_013389965.1 Todus mexicanus | reverse complement strand
CCTGGACACTGCGATGCTGGGCCCCCTGCTCGGGGTGACCCTGCTGGAGCAGGGGGGTGGCACCAGAGGAGCCCCAGAGGGCCCTGCCAACCCCCACCATAAAACCTGTGATTCAAATACTGGTACTAAAAGCCACCAACTCTTTCCAGAAGACAATCGATGTGTGAGTTCACCTTGGGATTCAAGGTTGTCCCATACATCCCTCATCCACCAGGAAGCTGAGAGAAGCTTCTCCCACACAGACCTTGACTTGTTTCATGACACACAACAGCTCAGTGGGGGTGAAGGAAACGTCTCAGAACAGTTACAAAGTGGTCTGGTTACAGCAGGGTCTCAGAGAGTTGGTCTCAATCCTGTTTCACATCAATGTAACAGCAAGTGACGTGCCAAGATGTCTATTATGGACACCATACATTGCCGAGGAGTCCGTCACGTCACTCTAAGATTTGCCAATGACTCAATCAGGTCCTTTCATCAGCTCACCTACCTATATTACTCCTGGAATATATATCTCTCTATATACACATCTATACATCCCTGGAAGTGTTTAAGGCCAGGTGGGATGGGGCTCTGAGCAACCTGCTCTAGTTTGAGGTGTCCCTGCCCATGGCAGGGGAGTTGGAACGAGATGACCTTTAAGGTCCCTTCCAACCCAAACCATTCTTTGATTTTACGATTAAAATATTCCCTCCAATTCCTCTGGAAATACCCATGATCTGGATTCTGCCCACCCACTAGAACAAGCTCCTTGCTTTAGAAATAAACTTGAAAGAGTAGGATAAAGAAGTAACCCCAAAATAACCCAGTATGCGATATTAAATATATTCCACAGTTCTGACTCACACTTCTTGTTTTTAAAAAGTTAAGCAAGGAAAAAGATGGGGGGGGGTTTCTGGACACAGAGATTGCCATCGTGTTTCCCAGCGTTAGTCAAACCCAGGAAATTCCCTCATGTGTCTGGATTCAAACAAAAACAATAACAAGAAAAATCCCCCACAAAAAACTTTAGTAAACATCAGAATGAAATCTGCAAGAGCGCACATCTCGCTGTCAAGGCACATACCTGGCTAAAGCAGTGGATAAGAAATTACAGCTAAATCAGACGTTAAATGGACTTGGCACTTCAGGGCAGGAATTTCCATCCTCGACCATGTATCAGGCGAGGACGGATCTTCCATTTCAGGCTATTTTCTAGACCAGTTTACAGGAAGAGCCTTACGGGACACGGGTGTTTACTTTGGCAAATTCACAAGGAAGCTGCAGCTCCAAGTGTTTTGCCTCAGATTCCTGCAGTTATCAGATAATTCTTCTATGACACAGAAAAGCAGCTTCTTCTAAACGTCCCAGTTCCTAGAAATAAGGCTCACAGAGAAAAAAAAATCCATGCTGAGTTTTGGAACAGACTCTTCGATTTGCAATGAGCGTTTCATGCAAGGTGAGAGGCCTGACAAATCGTGTCGTGTCTTTCGGGTGAGGGAGACTGGCTGTTACATGCACTCTCCTGACACGTGCTTGCTCATGTCAAGGCTGCTCTACGATGCGCAGCGGGGCTTGCAAAAACTGAGGGGTTTGCACCAGCTTCAAACCACTCACTGCATTTTAACCCCGCGCTTTAAACCCGCCTGCCAAGGACCTGTCAACCCGTTAAACAGGAGTGACACTGAACCTGCCCAAACCTTCGGGGCTCTCTTCTTGGAAGAGCTGACAGCAAGACAGAACTATGTTCCTGGGTATTGTTGTCTGAGCTGGTAACACCGGCCAACTTCCTGATGCATCTAGAAATTAAAATCCTAACCGAGGAGCTGGGAAAATGCAGAGAAAGTGGCACAAACCCTAAAGTGCAAGACACAGGGAGGAAGAACTTAAACCAAACCCCTAAAGTTTAAACAAAACAAACCACTACAGTGTTTTCTACTTTCTTGTTTCCACACCAAGCAGCCTGGAGGGCACACGCCAGCCCCACCACTGGCGCTGGGTACCAAGGCCAGAATACGGGGTATTAGTTAACGGAAGACCGGAATCAGCTGATGTCACCTATTTAAATCGAGCAGGAAAATGCAAAACATCCACCACCGGCTGCCACAGCGAAGCGAGGCCCCCACCAGCGTCAGCTACAAAGGTTTAGGTTCCCTTTATCAAGCCTCCACAAGACAGACCAGAACACAAACCAGCGCCACCAGACAGAAACCTGTCACCGCTCACATCCGGCAAAGCATCGTCAGAAGAGCGCAGACGCGACTGGCTGTACGTATATCCCGTGTATACGTAAAGAAACACCGGTAATGCCAAGGGTGCTTTCACGACCCAAGGAACAATTTCTCGGCGGACTGTCAACATGATTTGTTGTTTGGTTGGTTGGTTTTTAGCAATTTGAAACCCATTCACTGCAGGAGCGAAGTGAAGTAACGGACCTCGCAGCGATCGTACAGTTGGCACTTGGGGATCGAGAAGCAGCGGCCAGAAATAGATTCTGAATTTTGTTCTTGGTACGTTCCACCAGGAGGTCAATGCAGCGGCACGGATTAACACAAACTTTCTCTCTCAATGTATTGATTGTGTTTGCGTGTGAAAAGCACAGGACAAAGACAGGGGAATTGTTTCCGTCATCCAAAGTACACAGAAGGCATTAAAAAAAAATAATAATCAGAGACAAAACTTCCACGACACATGGCAAGGGAAGAACCCCGAACTACAACCGCTCCCTCCACACACAGATGAAACCTTTTGCATCGTTTAAAATAAATACGGCCTGGAAGCAGCCACATCCAGGGGCAGATGTAAACAACTTCACCACACGGGTACAGTCGAAAACCAGCGTGGGAATGAAGTGAATTCCGTGAACAAAACTTCAGTGCTACGAACACTTTGAGCAGGACGACCCTTTCAATCTACGCTGAGTTAAAACACAGCGAGTTAGAATTGAATCTCAAAAATCTTCCTTTGCACCTTTCTGAACCCGGTAATAAATTCACCACGTGCAAAGTCACTTGAGGGAAATCACAGGGAGGCATCTTCTCACCACCTTCGCTAGAGTAAGTAAGTTTCCTGCCCAGAGATGGAAGCCAAGGAATCCAAACCATTTAGCAGCTTTTTCTGGCCATTCTTCCTCCTTGCCGTGCGTTAGCTCTGGCGCAGGTTCGCTGAGGAATCCAGGTACCCTGCCAGCCCTTCAACTCATTTTCAAGTATCTTTCAGCTGAACTATACACTTAAAGTTACGAAGGATTGATCAGATCCTGGTGCTACTGCGCTGATACGACGGCGGCTGAGAAAAAAAAAAAAAATCTCATCGAAGGCTCTACAGTGTTTACGTTCATATAAAAAGAGAATGTACGGAACACAGTGTTTAAATTAATAAATAATGTTAAAATTACAGGAAACAAAAGTGTTGCCACCAGCCCTTTCTAGAATGAATTTGAGAAGAGAAGTCCATTGAACTTTCAGTCCACCAGGAAGCATGTGGGAGTTCCCATCAAAAAGCTGTGCTTTTAAAAATCTCTGGATTTTCTTCTTCCTCCTTGGAGTCCCTTGTGCTACTAGATGCAGGCCTGTATTCTAATCTGGGGGAAAAGGGAGGAAAAAAAAGAAAGAAAAAAGAAAATAATTTAAAAACAATTGGTAAGAGAACAGAGACAAAGAATCTTTGATCTCCTCAGCCCTTCTTGACATCACAGCCTCCTGATTTTAATACCCTGTCGACTTTCCAGGTCCCTTTCTTACAGCGGGTCTGTGCTTACGTGGCATCTTTAGTCAGAGCTGGGGCAAAAGGCTGAACGTTCTCAGTGCCTTTTTAGGTCAGCTGAACTAAATTGGAGGAGTTCAGACCTTCGCCAGTACTTGTATGACTTTCAGAACCTGGAAAGATGAGAGCATCTGGAGCATCTCTGTGCCCAGGAAAGGCTGAGAGCCCTGGGGCTGTTCAGATGGCAAAGAGCAGCTTGAGAGGGGATCTGAGCAATAGTTAAAGGGCTGGAGGAACCAGGATTCCAGCCAAGCTCTTGCATCTTCAACAGGCCACTAATTCCGCTACTGAAAGCAGCCCCTCGCTCTGACAGCACCTGGGCAAGCCCCCCCCTCTTCTCTGAACAGCGTGCAGATGTGGTGAGATGGGAAGGTGACACTTACCCTTTCACCAGCAGCATTTGCTCAATCGTGTCCGGCAGAGGCATACCGTAGCTTTCTGGCAGAAACAAAGTCAGGATTCCTGAGAGCACAGTGAGGCTCCCCATCAGGATGTAAGGCAGGAATCGGTCATAAGCACCTAGCAGAAAACACACACACAACGAGCTGGCATCAGCTCTAAGCCTCTGATAATGTTTGTAGGGCTTTATCCACGGAAGAATTATGCTTTCAGTTAAAACTGAACCAACCAACGCCCCTGGCAGGCTGGCACTCAAAGCGTGTGTTGCTATAAATGTGGTTTTACGAACCCAAAGAGACTGGGAAACAATAGCTGCAAGAGCTGTCCCTAAGGAGGCACAAAGAATATGTATGAATCTTCAGAGCATCTCTCCCACGAGGCACAAACCATGATTTCTCTACGTTACGACCCTTCCTCAGAGATGCTGAGGGCCCAATTTTACCTGTAGTTTCACAAGACACCCGGGGCTGGAAACAGAGAACAGCAGAAAAGCCCAACGACCTGCAGAGGCAGGACACTGGCCCTGCTCTCCAGCCACCAGCATCTCCCCGCATGCACACAGACTAATTAACTTACCGAGGTAAACGAAGTAAGGCGAGAGGATGCTGCCCAGTCTCGAGGCCATGGAACTTGCTCCAACTCCCATGTTTCTCACTACGGTTGGGTAGAGCTCAGCCGTGTAAACATAAACCATTGAAAAGGCAGATGTGATCCCAAATTTCCCTAACATCACCAGCAGAATAGACAGCGCACGGATATCTGAAATCAAAACGCAGCACGGACTTCAGTAAAGCTCTGACAGCTCCTGGTATCTCTCAGCTCCCCTGTGTTTGTGTAACTCCTGCCTAATTAATTCCAGCATCTGGTGTCTCTTTTTTCCCCTGTACATGTCCACAAGCATGGGCAACATTCTCTATTTTGTTTTATTTTGAGTTACTAGGACTCAACATTTTCATTTCCTCTTGAGGATGGGGATTCCTGCCAAGCAAAAACTAAGGAAAAAAATTGTTTGACTATATTTTAAAATTTATCATAATTCACAATACGGAGAACAGAGCAAGAACTGGAGAGATCCTCTCAGATTTCAGGGGCCAGATCTCTGCTCTTGCAAGAGATGCCATACATCCCTTTTTAATAAAATCAACCAAGTTAAACATTTGAAACAAGTTATTTTTGTTTTCCTGCTCTGGTTTCTTATTAACATTCCTAGCTACAAGGCAATAATTTAATTATAAGAAGCTGTGTTGACTTTAACTGGGACAGCTGGACTTGGAAATCAAACCAGATTGTATCAGTGTCCAGTCGACTCAAAGGAGATTAAAAAAAAGAGAATGCAACTCATATATTACCTGGATAAAACAAACAAGTTCTTGCACATTCTCCTTTGTTTATTCTGTGACTTTTAAACAAGTGTTAAGCAACAAGACCCCCCATAATATCCATCATTATCAGCAACGAGTCCATAATGCTGTTAATCTAACTGGCCTGAAGATACCTACGGTTTGATGTCCAATAAACGGTATTTTGTCCTGCCTGACAGTTGCCAAACACTATTTGAAGTATCAGCACCGATTCGGTACGAGCAGCTCTGCTTATCAAAAACACTTCCGCAACGACGCCCCTGACTGCAACTGTTTAAAGAAGCCCTAAGGGGACAGTCAGTGACAGCAGCTTGGGAAGCAAGTTCTGCAGCCTCCTGGTAACCTCCGCTTAGCAAACTCTGCTTGGTCTAGTCCCGGATTTACTCCGGGACCTCACGAATGCACCTGGCCAGGGATGCAAAGGCAAAACTGGACTCCAACGCTAATCCCAACAGATCACGAAGCCAGTGACCCACCTTCAAAACGTATCTGAACTGACATGTTGTGTGAGCTCCTTGTGCAGCAGCACCGAGAACCAAGAGGAGGGGCAAAGCTAGGAAATGAGTATCTGTATTTAGTGTATTTTGGGACACTTCTCCTCCACATCTGCCCAGCGCGTGGTACCGCACTTCACCTATCATAGATATTTGAAATCAACTAACGATTCCATACGTGAAGGCACCAGCTGAATGAAGAGAAGAACACAGCCTCCCAAGAATAACGCAGCAGCCATTGAATACCGTCGAGGGAGATTTCGAAGCAGCAGCCAGGAAATGATGTAGGCTGGAACTTCAATCACCGCCGAGAGGAAGCAGTTCAAGTAGACATCTCCGTGCAAGTTAGGTGTGTCGAGAGAAAGGCCAAAGTAACCAACAGAGATTATCATCCTGAAAGAAGCAGAATAAGAGGATCAGACAGACTTCTCTCCTTCCTGAAGTTGCCATGAGTCATTCTCACATCTGTTAAGAGCCAAAATCACTATGTATGGCAAATCCAGCACCTGCCAGATCGGCTCCCCTCTGAAGCAGCTAAAAGTGCTGACTTCAGAAACAGTAAAAGAACAATTAAACAGCGCTGACGCTTTTCGTCGTTCAAGTTGCTCTTGAATTTGAAGAATAAAATACATCAAAATGAAAATTACAAATGCCCTACTCAGCATCAACATAACTAGTAACTCCAGAGGTGTTACTACTTCTCACATATGCCTCCACATTTCAGGTCTCCCCGGGGGAGATAAGTGACAATCGCTCACAACGCAGTGATACAGCAGCTCCTTAGAGCCTCAGCCTGAAAAGTTTGGACTACAGCATCTTACTGCTCTGAGGCCTCCAGTAGCTATTCATTCTGTTCATCAGGGAGCTCTGGCTGAACAATATCGTTTCTGAGTCATTACCCTCTCTGCTTTGTGTATAAAGTCAGAGAGGAGGAGTATGGCAGCCTGGCAGACCCAAACAATCCAGGATTTTCTCCGCCGTGCCCCTGGCTGGCCAGGCAGCACCCAAGTCATGTTTGCACAGCTCGGTGCCAGGGCTGGTCAGGGCAGCAGGACAGAGGCTGGCTGCTGGGAACACTGTGATCTTAATTGTGCTGCTGCCAGGCGAGAGCTGGCTTCTGAGTGATCGAGGGAAACCACGACTGGCCTTGGGCACAAATCCTGTCATGTCTTGGGAGATGCTGGGAACGTTCTGCTTCACCCAGTAACGTGGTAAACAAGGAAACAACGAGCACTGGAACAGGACGTGTCCAGGTGCAATGGAGAGGCACCAAGCACTCAGCAATTCAGCTCCTTCAGCATCTATGGTACAACAGAACCTGGAGCAGAATCACTCTGCAGCACAAAGTGGATCACCCACAAAAGGTCAGCTCTTCCTCCTCCTCCTCCCTTCACCTGGCAAGAGCCTTCACGGTCCAAGTGCTTAAAATAAGTTGCCTACTGTACCTGGCAAGTCCTACAGCCATGGGTGACCCCCCCGCTGCTGTGGGAGCCCTGCCAGCCACAGCTCTTCTCCTCCCAAGCAGTTACGAGGTGTTTTCCACGGTGCTGTGCCATTTGCCCAGCCCTGTGCTCCTACGAGTTATTTTTATATGCAATAAACCGTGCTTGCTGGAACTCACTTTGGGTTGCTGTTTGCCTTAGCTTATCACATCAGCAAACCCTGACACAGTTACATGTTATAGGAAAACTTTAGGAGTGTTTATGCATCCCACAGCGAGCAGAAGCCAAATTTCCTCCTCCCTGATGCAAACCTGGCAAAGGGATTCGTTTCAAGGTGCTACTTGCTGAAAATTAATAAAGCACTCAGCAATATGTGAAGGTGACAGACCGATAACTGCAACCACCCTTTTACAGAGCTGCTTTTGGGAGATCTGTCAGCTCATAACACAGAACGTGCTGTCAGCATGCTACAGGTTGGAAAACAGTGCTGCAAGCCAGCTCGAGATGCTTTATATTTTCAGAAATAAATTAAAAGGAGGCTAGGCAATGGGTAGGCAAGGTAAAAATACTGCAAGAATTGCCCAAATGAACGGAATACTTTCCTGCAAGAGGAGCTAAGACTGTATAAGGCAGTTGTACATGAGCTGTTTTCTACACAAGATCCTTTCTCAGTGTGTTTGTAGCACTGCACTTGATGATGGGCAAAGGAATCTGGCTTAAATATTAGCCAAGTCACCCTCTAACCCAAAAAGCCACATTGGCTGGTACGCACTGGCAGCTTAGTGGATTGAGCTCCAAGATTTTGCCTCATTAAACCACAGCATCGTGGTTCAAAAAGCAGCAAATGGACTTAGTTAGCTCCAAAGCGCTTGAGGGACCTTCTTGGTTAGGACACTGTAGCTACATGCAGTGATTAAACATCACTTTGATAGCCTCTGGCAGACTCAGAGTTACCATTTCCTCCCTTTTGAGCAATTACAGCTTCCCTGAGATTTCCAGTGAAAGAAAATGACAACTGTTTAATCACATCGAACGTAACGTATGGCTTTAGCTAGTGCAAAACCAAGCTGAGGATGGCAGGTAGGCAGAGCAGAAGATGGCAGGAAATTCTCGGGAAATCTCAGATTAGAACTTCAAAGGCAGCTTGATCCTTTGAAGAGACAATACAAGGCAGAGGAGAAGATTCTTCCCGTAAATCAGGCATCGCTGTGTTCAGATCCTGGGCTGCAGTTCTCTGACTGGGAGACAGGCTGTGACTCACTCCTCTTAGAAGATTGTGTTACAGTCAGATGAGGACTCCCCAGGGCCACACATGAGGCAGGATTCCCATGCAGCACTGCCAGCTGATCTGATTCTTGCTTGGTTCAGGACATGTTTGACTGCTTCAGAAAGAAACAACCATCCAGCTGCGTTTCTAGATTGTTACCGCAACGAAGAACCTACGTAACCAGAATTCTGTCGCTTCAACCAGCACGTTACTGGTTTTGAGCTGGTTTTGTCCGTATCTCTTCAGAATACCTCAGTGTTCAAAGAGCACTTTTGAATTGTTTTGCTCCTTTTGTGCTTACACACTCCTGAACCACACTTGCTTACCAAAGGATCACTGACATAATCGTGATAGTCAGGATATTTCGGGTCCTCACGAGATCCAAAATGGTGTAGGTCTGTTGCTTCTCTGAATTCACGTCTTGCAGCTGGAAACAAGCAAACAAAACCACGGGGACATTAACTTTCTGCAAGCAGAATTACTGTGAAAATAAGTCCTCCCCAGATTATACAGCAGTGTTTGATACGCTGCGAGCTGAAACATAAGCTGAAAGAGCCAACAACCTGTGAAAGTAGCTGCTCCTCCTTAAATTTAAATGTAAGGCTGAAATTAGTAACCATTTTCTCTGCTCGAGGCTTCACAAAGCAACTGCTTATTGTTACTTTCATACTTGAGTTATAAAGCAACAGCATTAATTCCTCATTTATATGTCACCGCTGGCAGAGCTCCTATGGCCAGTTTTGAGCAGCACACCTTGAGGATCATGCCAAAACTGCACCCAGGCAAGGAGAGAGCAACAAGGAAGATGAGACACTTGAAAAACGTGACCTGTACAAGTAGAGGGTTTATTCAGCCTAAGGGCCAGAAGACCGAGGGCATCTTAAAGACCAAGAATGGTCTTCAAAGACCAGAAAAAAAAAAAGTGATAAACCATCCTCTATGTCCACTGCAGACAAGGCAAGAAATAACAAAATTAAACTGCAACAGGAGAGATTTAGTAACTGACTTCTCGTGCTGGACCTAACAGTGATGCAATTCAACTGAGACAAGCTGGCTAATGAGCTGAAGAGTCCCCATCGTTATCTAGCCTGTTTTGGAGCTCTTCTTTGAAAAATCTAAGCAAAAAGACAACGAACTCCTCTGTGCCCTATGAGACTTCCCAGCTTCTCAAAATAAAACCACTTCCATGTAAACAAGGCAAAGATATTCAACCATGGAGCACGCCAACGAGTTTGGTGCACCGTAAGGTCGTAAAAAAGGACAGAATTTAAGCTTCTTTTTTCTTTTTTGAATTTAGGATTCTAATGTAGACTCCTTGTTACAAGGAGTAACAAGGGAGAGATTTTTCAAAATATATACAAGGTGATTTAAGAGGTCAACTATCAACTCTGAAAAGCAGCACTTCATGGCTGAGGAATCGCAATTTTCCAGACATGTCACGTTTTTGTTATTACAAAAGATGGGATGTTTTCAAGATTTATCACAGGTTACTCACTCATCAATTTAACAGCATTTTTAACAGCCTTTCAGTAAGAACGTAAACAAGATTTTGATCCCACAACCTTCCACAGAGATTCTTTTTTCTAGTAGGATATTTTATATCTATCTGAATCCATGACTCTGTCAACGGTTAGAAATCTAACCACGAAAGCAAGCAGCATCCACCTTAGCAGCTCAGAATTGACAGATGAAAAAGAGGGTAATACCCAAATATTTTTGATTTTGACACTTTTTGAACTTTCAGTTGCCAAGGCACCAATGAATATTTAAGTGAGGACGTCTCCTTCCACAACTAGAAGAACCACTCTTGCCTGCCAGACCTCTATTATGTGCAAGCACAATAAACTGTATACACAGATCACTTCCTCCCTTGATGTTTTAAGTCAGCATGACCTGAGAATGTCAAATTAAATTTTAATATGTTTAAAGACTGAATGCCTTTTGTTGGCACTGTGTACTCCTGCACGGTATGTACAAACAGTTTCATTAATTAAACCATGGTTGTAGGTTCAAAATAGTGCAATTACTCACTAGGTCCAACTTTCCCAAACTCTTTCTGCCTGGTCCAACAGACCATCTCCTCTGGGTTAGCTCAGCTTAAAACATTTTTTTCCCCTAAAATCATCAAGGCTGGTCCAGCAGCAGTTGGATGCAGTGCAGGACACACACCAATAAAAAGACAACAGCAACCATTAGCTCCTCATCAACCTCCCTTCCATACTGAGTGATGTTTTTCTTGGCAAGCTAGCTGCTGGACACTGATTTGGGGCCTTAAGCTCTTGTCCTCCAACTCCAAATATTCACCATCTCCTCAATGTCACGTAAACTGTGGCTGAGCTAATGGGAACAGCCAGTTTATGTAAGTAACCCTTGCAGTCAGGTGAAAATTCTGAGCGGCGTTTTGTTCTGCACGCCTGGAGGGTAAAATAGTGGTCTGGTGCTCGTGCAAACTTCAGTGTATTTGCTTTCATAAATCTGCTGCTTCTACAAAAGGCAAACAGTTGCTCACATCTGATGGCTCTGCCTGTGCCTGAAGCCAAAGCTCGCAGCACACAAGCTGCACCCAGCCTTACAGCTCAGCCCTTTCTCATAAATCACATGATCTTTCCTAAGTACTCTCCACTTTTGCCTCTATTTGTTGCCAAGAAACCAGCAAAGAGGAAACAACAACAACAAAAAGCAAAAAAGGAGAAAACTCGAATAAACCACAAAACCAAACCAGGAATAGTAAAATTCAGAGAATCATAGTGGATGAGAAAAAAAGGACCCCGCCTTTCAGGAGCTGGATAAGCAGACAGCATCACCCTTAGCAGGACAGGCTAGAACAAGAAGCTAGAAGGGTAGAGAGGGCAAGCCACGATTTGAAATTAAGCCTGTCATCCAAACATTTTAATCCCCCTCAGACAGGATAATTCAGCGAAGCAGCCCCTATTTGTGCTCTGCAGCTTGTTGGCAACTAGTCACCTGCTGGATCCTAACTGGTTTGGAAATCTCTGGAGCCTAAATATCGCAGATGCTGCTCTCTGGCTGCGCTGGTTCGAGGAGTGTTCCAAGCACAGGCTCGGGTTGCTCCTCCATCCAGAACTCACGTGCTAAATGTGGGAGGGCTAAGGGCCAGCCAGATTCCCGAGAACCTCTCTGAAGTGCAAACGTGCTTCCTAAAAACTCGAGAGAGGCTTTGCAGCTCCTCAGAAAGCAGACAGAAGAACGGCGTAAACAGACCACAGGCGAAGAGATGCTTTGCACAGATTTTCTGGTGACGGCGTTACTTTTGTTTTAAAAAGGAAAAGGATGGTCAGGAGCTCTGCATTTAAACAGCACCTATTCAGCGAGCTCCTTTTCCTTTGAGTGCCACAATGCTGATGTGTGTTCTGAAAGGTGACGTGCAATGATTTATCTGTAACTAAGCGTCATGTACTCCAGCCCACCCTGCTGCAGAACTCAGCACTTCTTGTCCAGTGTTCGCTGGGGCAACATCCCTGCTCCTGCCCCTGCCTTCTGCTGCTTTGGAATCCAGCCCCATTTAGAGACCGCAAACAGATCAGGATTTCTTTCTAAGAATGGGAGATAAAGATTCCAAGGACCTTAAGCAGACATTGGAGCCAGAGCTTGTTTTCCATTCTCCTCCTGCAGTGCTGGCAGTGGGGGAGTTCTCATACCTACAGCATGAGAAGGACGGAGAAAAAAAGGGAGAAGAGCATGTTCTGATGAAAATCTAGGGAAAAAGCTATCATAGGATAGTCTGGGTTTTCCTGGCATTCTCACTGTGTTCCAGCAAGATGAGAATGTCTGTCCTACTATCTCCAAGTCTGGACAAACAGGTTTGTTTGGACCTCAGCTAACTCTGACCCAGGCAAAGCTGCTTCAATCTCAACGGCCAACATGCCCAGTTCAACGGCTCATTGTGTCCCTCAGCCCGTACAGAGGCCTTGTAAAGCAAGCGAGAATTCACGGGACTGTCACGTAACTGATAAGACAATGGCAATTGTCAACGAGTACACAACTGCCCAGACAGACTCTACAGATCTGTCTAGAGAAGGCTGCACTCTCCTGGATTATGCAAACACTTAGACTGGGTGACTCTGCGAGGTCATGTTTGAATCAGGGTGGAACTGCTTCTACACCTTAAGGTGACCTTAAGGTCACTGAACAGCTCAGACAAAGGGGAGATACCTAAAGGAAGCCAGACCACCTTGGAAGAAAGAGATGGGGAAGAAATGATACTGCTTGGCTACTCCAACCTCCACTTTGAATTGAGTTTGGCTTTCCTTAACGTGGAGTAGAAAGTGAATTTGAATATGGACTAGAATAACATTATTTCCAGTGCCACCAGCCAGGTTTAGTCCTGTGTTAGACTTGTACAGAACTGTATTAAATGGTGCGAGCATAAAGCCTGTTCAGTATTTAGATCACGAAGTAATAGGTACCTCAAATTCATTACCTCCCCCCCCAAAAAAATGGAGTTTAAAAGGAAAAAGGTGGCTGTAAACTGGACCAAAAAGATGTCTGCAGTAGAACTCCTGTTGGCATTGCCATGGGAATGGAACAGCAAAGGCTTTTCAAATCTTAATGAAGTTGGCTTTCCAGGAAAAGGACGACCTTTAACCCACTTGAGAAGTAGGTAACACCCTGCAGGCCTAACTCAGCTTGCAGGTCTGGAAATTAATCACTTCACATGGTCATTAACAGGCTCAGCAAAGAACTGGACTGCTAAACAAATCTTACCTCACTAGGGTCAAATATTACATCTGGGGCAGTAACACCGTTAGTTTTTGCAGCCTTTCGGATGATGTCTTCTGCCTCTTGAAACCTTCCCTGGGAAATCAGCCACCGTGGAGATTCTGGAATGACCCTGCAAGAAAAGGTTCAGAATAACAAGCCCGTGTTTCCACAAAGAGCACTGCTGCAGGCACCGCCACGCACTGTTCCAGGCATGAAGAGCTCCAAACTTGCCACGTCTTGCAGACATTAGAGCAGCGACAACAGAAATCAGATTTACAAGAGCAGACTGGCATACTGAACAAGAACAGACTGAAACGCCTTTGTGGATTTTAAGAGTACTAAAGAAATAAACAACAACTCAGAAAAAAGAGCAACTGAAACCTTCAAAGGATGGGAGAAGAGCTTAAAGAAACTCCGAGAGGTGAATGCAGAAGCAGCGTGCTGCTGTACGTTAAGAGGCATGTCCTTGAGAATAAAACATTTAAAATTAGTAACTGTAAATGCTGTCATATAAAGGCAAGTCAGAAAGTAGAATTCTCCTGAGTCATGCAACTCTCTGTAAGAAACTGGATGGAATCACAGACACTTGAGTAAGTGAAGAAACACCACCACCGTGTGGACTGCTCCAACTTTACATGCCACATAAAAAGAAGGATTTCATTAACTACGGATGAAAACACACAAGTCTCACAGATATACAAATACCATCGTCCCTATGGTGCCCCAGCATTGCCCAGCTTCCCAAAACAACTGGCTTCTCATCCTGCCTTTAGTTCAGACCTACTCCTAAAAGCTCATGGATTTCAGCTGGTGGAGGAGGAGTTTTATTGACTTTTTTTTTTCTTTGCATGCACATCACTTCATTTTAGAGAAGCCCACAGAAAATGAAGAATGGGCTTTTCAGGCATGTGCCAGATCACCCACAAAGCTCTGGACGTGCAGCTCAACCTCTGGGAAGAGTAAAGGACACAAAGTCTGCTCTTCACCTGCCCCTTCCCGAATTTCACTGGTACAGGCTGGCTGGCTTGGAGCCTGGATCTTAAGACTCTGCAGACAAAACCTTCTAAAGATGGCATTCTTTTATCGCAGCTATACTCACCACCAGAGTGGGATGCAGAGCAGCCCAGGTAAAGTGAGCGCCAGCAGCAGCATCCGCCAGTCCCTGATGAAGTAAGCGAAGAGCGGCAGCAGCATGTAGCCGAACGCATAAAAAATGCAGACGCCCAGGGTGCAGAACAGCACGCGGATCGACTTGCCTAGGATTTCTGTGCCTGTTCAGAAAACAGAGTGAAGATTAGTGTTTTAACTTTACAGCAACCCAGTAACTTACCGAAAACGCCTCTAGTGATTGGCTTTGAAATATGCTACACCAGGTAGTTATAGTCTATAGCGCGCTCTTGCCATCCAGTTCCAGAGGCACCACAGATCTGCTTCATGCAGTGATCCTGCATTAACCCAGGTAAATACACATATAAAAGGAAGAGAACCGAGTCGTACAGTATTCCTGTAGCTCCAAGTAGCTAATACTTCGGTAATTTTACCTTCTTAGAATCCCACACTTTACTTGAGGAGCTAAAATCACCTGCCATCCTACAGAACACTCCCAACAGTTAACCTCGGCTTGATCTCTACAGCTCCTCTCTAGCTCATGGAGAGACCAGCTTCTTTGAAGGGTTATTCAAAGATGCCCACATTAGCTTCATGATCCACATCACCTTCTAAAAGACTATTTCCCTAGCAGCCAAAAAACTTCACAGCCTTTCAGTGAAGTTCGTGTTGGGTGACTAACAGAGGCCAGGCTACTGGCAGTGGAATTAAATGCAGGAAGAAGGGTCAGTGCTGCCCTTTGAGATACTTTGGGACCTGCAAATCAAGAGACATAGAAAGAAACAAAATATTCGTTGTTTCTACAGAAATCAAGGAGGATCACAGCAGGTGCAGCAGGCTGTCTGCAGGCAGCTTGGCTGAACGCTGCTTTCGCAACCACGCTGGCCTGTTTTGCCCTAAAGGAATTTCTTGCCAACATTTGGTTCTTTGGACACTGAGGTCACTAAATAACATCAACTTGAAAAAAAAAAGTATTTTTTGAAATCTGAGATTCATAAGGCAATTTACATTCCCATGATCAAAGATGGCCCTAGTTAAGTTGAAAGTATATAAAGCAAGAATCATTACACCATTTAAATCTTTACTGTAGGCTGTTTGAAAGAGACTTTATAACACTTAGCCCAACTACTTCTTTTCTTTTGCAAGTTTTCAATCAAATAGGTGTTTAGCCCCTAAAACGGACAACAGAAATCCCTGAAAAATCATGCCTTGCATGTCTTATCTCTCCAACTAGAAGACGGACTTTGTTTCAACTAACCGATTTCTGGGTTTTTTCCTTTTTAGGATGGCAAGCCACAGAATGAAGCCAGATTGCACCACTATCAACTGGAAAATTCCAAGGAGGGGATGGACTATCCATGTGTGGTGAGCACACACTCTTAACTGTGCCGCTTGGCAAAACACGTCAATCCTAAGGCAGTACTGACTAGGAGCAGGAAAAGCACAAGACAAAAGAATACACACACTGTGCCCTGCAGGACTTTCATACCAAGAACAAACGCAGNGGCAGGATGAGCAGGGGGACAAATCATCAGGAGAATATTATTTCAAATGCAAGAGTATCAGTTGCTCCTTCTCCTCAGCACCACGATGAAGTGATGGGAGACTCCCCGCGTGAAGAGGAGAGCTGCTGAGGGTGTGGAGCTCTGCCCGAGGACAGATGACAAGCCGGGTGAGAGCTTATGGGTTGGGATTAGCAGGTAGACCAGAACGAAGTAAACGAGGCCTTCAGACAAGCCCTGGAAGCCTCATGTTCAAAGGCACTGGCCGTCATGGGGGACTTCAACCACTCTGCCACCTTCTGGAAGGACAAGACCCAGGTAGTTTCTGGAGTGTGTCAATAACAACTTTCTAATGCAGGTGACTGAGGAATCAACAAAGGAAGACATCGCTGCTCCTCATGGCTGCAAGCAAGGGACAACTGTTTGGGGATGTAAAGGCTGGCGGCAGCTGTGGCTGCTGGGTGTGCGGTGGTGAAGCACAGCATCGTGAGGGGAGGAACAAGGCGGAAGGAAGGACCACAGGGAGAGCAAACACTGGCCTCATCAGGGATCAGCTTGGAAAAGCCTCCTCGCATATGGCTGTGGAGAGAAGTCCAGGAAAGCTGGTTGATTTTTAAGGATGGCTGTCTCCAAGCTCAAGATCAGTCCAACCTGACGAGCAGGAAACCACATAAAGGCCCTGGATGATGATGCCACAAGACGTGTGGCACACTGATTATATTTCAAAGAAACAGAAATGCTACGAGCAAATCAGCAAATTAAGGGACCACATATTGTTCTCTGGGAATCAGGGAGACAGCATTCAAACTGCACAGGGAATCCCAGGGAGAGAATCAGAAAAACAGCTTTAAAAAAACCCCAAGAAACAACTGTCAACATCACAAAAACTAATGGTGTCCCTTTTTTTATGTTTCTACTGATAAACCAGAAAGCCTCGCTTCTCTGGAGTGCAGCTGGACAGCATCCGTGCTTTGCAGCCTCTACAAATGCAGGTCATGGGATGTAGATGCTGCATTTGATGATTAGGAAGAGAAGTTATGGGTGTTTGTAAAAAAAAAAAAAGAATTTTAAATTTGACCTAAAAACCCAGGCAAACAAGCCTCAGGGATCTCTCTGAACATGGGCCAAAGTAATTAGAAGAGAACGTCATCGACCTGATTTTTCCAGGTGACATTTATCTTGTACACCTGTTTTCTGGCATAAACCCAGCTTTCTCCAGAAGCGTTTTTGCTGAAAAAATAAACAGATAAAGATAACACCCACTAACAATCTCTGTAACATTCTGTTCTAGTTCGGGACGTTTACTCCGTATACTCTGTGTACACTCAGGTCAGACAGGCACAGGACAAAGACATGCTAGTAGTTGCAGAAAGACGCTTGCAGCGAACTTCACAGACAAGAATTGCTCACGAAACAGCATCAAAGGAAGAGCCAGCGGCTCTGGTGTATATACTTTACTTGTCTGAGAGCTGTCCTGATATGAAAGATCCGAGCAGGACACCCACAAAGAACAGGGAGGTGCTCAGGGGGCCCTTCCAGTCGTCGTCACACACGAGATTCCACTGCGGGGAGAGAAAACATGAAAGTCTTCTAATAAACAGGATTTCCCCTCCCTCCTAAACATCTTGGTAGGAAAACCTACCCTTTGGACAGAAAACCTCCACCGGAGACATTAATAAATAACCTACGGCACAGCAGCAGCTCCATGAAAGCCACGGGAAGGGACAGCGGCAGCAGAGCAAAGGCCACCCGCCCAGAGCCGCCTCAAGAACCATCCAGCCAAAGCCCCAACACGACCTTCAGGGGCACCCGTGTGGCTTTCTGGACACAGGTGGTGGCTATGCTGTGTCCCCTACATGTGTGGGGGTGATGGTAACTAAGAATTTCTTCATGCGCTTGGTGCAGCTCCCTCCCTTCCAAAGGCTCTGCTCCGCTTCTGCTGGGTTTTGGAAGGAGGGAGAACAGCCCCTAAACAATTTCCCTGCATATTCACAGATTCACAGAATGTTCATGATTGGAAGGGCCCTCGAAAGCTCCTCCAGTCCAATCCCCCCATTGCCGCAGCAGGATCACCCAGCCCAAGTCCCACAGGAACTCGTCCAGGAGGGTTTGAAACGTCTCCAGAGGAGACTCCACAACCCCCCTGGGCAGCCTGGGCCAGGCTCTGGCACCCTCACTGCAAACAAGTTTTTTCCTAATATGCCCTTAACAATTCACATTTCTAACTTAAGAGAAACTGAACTACAGAAACAAGGATATATCTAAAAAATGTCTCTTCCTTTCCCACACTTTAATATGGTTCTGAGGGAGACTATGGTCTGCTCCTCACTGGGAACCTGACCAACGTCAGTTAAAACCTTTGGAACACAAATTAAAATATCCACCAAGCAAACGAAGATTTCCAAAATGAAAACAGACAAAAAAAAGAAGAAGAAAAAGGAAGAAAACAAGGTAATTATTAAATGAAGAGCGCGATTGTTTCCAGTCTCCTATCCACTTCAATCTGAGGCTTTTGAAATAACACGGGTGTTATTTTTGTATCTACACCAACAGCAATTACTGAAAGAGTCTTAATTTTATTTTGGTTATGCGGGGAGAAAAAAAGTGTGTAAATATTAGAGGGATAAAACCCAGCAGGGAGGCCTCATCCCCCACCTCGCTGCTCTGCTGGGGCTGGAGGGGTTCCCAGAGCTCTCCCCTAGCAGAGGGCAGGAGGTGCTGCAGCTCCACAGGAGAGAGATTTGGAGGCAGCCAAGGCTTCTGATGTGATGCCAAACCCTCCTGAGCTCAGTTATACAAACAGCTCCCGCAGGGCCCTTTTGGATGTTTTAGGGATGGAAAATTTTAGGTCTTAATCCGTGTTAAGAAGGTTGAAGTGAAAATATTCACCCTGATCCCAATAATGAATCCCCCTCGCTCCCCAGTTACAAATAATTAAGTGCAGCGTGTTTTCCCGTCCATTTTAAAACAAATTTGTACGGGAACGCCCCATAAGACCTGCTGCGTGTCCAGCTCCACCACCCACCTCACCCGCGGTCGTTATCAATACCATTTGGACTAAAACCTGTAGCTAACATTTAGAATTCAGTCTGTATTGATTCAGCAAAAGCTGTACTTCATTATACAGAGAATTTGAGTAATTCTGTGACAACCACAGAGGCTAACCCAGCCAAAAAGGACCTGGCAACTTGGAAATATGCAACAAATGATTGTTACCAAATTTACAAAGGCCAGAGGTTTGTGGTTATCATCGGCCTTGCTACGATGACAGTTATCAGGAGAAAAAAAAACCCCTACAGATACAAATCCTGCAATAATAAAGACTTGTCTACTCACAAAGAATCATCTTTGTACCAGCTATTGGTGCCACATATCTCCAACAACAGAAGACAACTCGAACTAGCCAAGCACCTAGCTTGGTGATTGATAGTCTCATTACTAAGTCGTTATTTCCCTGAGTTAACCATCTCTTTCCATCTACCTCATCAGTCCCTGGGCTCTGGCAGCGGGCTGCGCAATGCTTGGTTTTCCAGACACTGCCTCGTCTGTGCCCAGTAACCAAAACATTCTTCAGATCACTGAGATAGAAACGTTCTTGGAAAAGTTCATGGTATTAAGATGTTTTGCACTGTTCTGCCAAAAGCTTCTTGCAATGGCAGGTGGAAACACATCAGCCCTTCAAATGTGGCAATGGTTACCAGCTTGTTTTCCTGCCCGCTCTGTGAAAGCTGCTGTGCTGAACGTCACCTGAACCAGGCACCAAACTGAATGCTGCTATCAATTTTCCAAAGGAAAACTATCCTGGTTGTGCAATACCCCTTATCTACTGCCTCCACAGATGCCCAACAATCAGAACAACGGGATTTTAAGGTCTCTTACCCCTTGCCCCAGTAAATGAATGCTGAAGTCTTCAACTTTTTAATGACTCACCAACAAGGTCTATAATATTGCCTATCAACCACGGTGGCATCAGTCTTCCAGAACCATTCTGCCAACAGACTCTTCCCTCAACTGTTCGTTGCTCAAGAAGAAGCCACTGAAGCATCACCATTATACCAGCACTGGAAAGAGGTGCCGTCACAGGAGTAGTTACCCATTAAACGCTGCTCTGGCAGAGCTGTTTGGACACAGTTTACCGTGACCCAGTGCTCTAAAATCATGTGCTATTTTCACTTCTCGGTACCCTCCGGCTTGGCCAGCTGGACGGAACGGCCTTTACCCCAGTGAACTAGATAAGGTTGACCTCAGCAAGGAATCACAGCTCCAAACAGGAGAAAAACATTTCAGCTTTACTTCAAACACCAGCAGCTGATGTGGAAGAGCACTGAGCTCCTAAACACTGATACCCAGCACTCACGACACGACACAGAGCAGTCCTTCTCCATTTTATCATAACTTTAGAAGAACATATCCTTCTCTTGGGATCTAAACTTAATCTTCTTACTCAGACAGCTTGCAGATACTCTAGGTTGTGGCTACTTCCCAAACAATTCACCAGGTTGGAGTGCTGGCTTCAGCAGCAGTCTCAATAACTGACACATCAGAGGCAAGTTGCATACCCAGATACACACCTCCACACCGGATTCCTGGTGGACACCAGCCGCTGGTGAGGACGGTGGGAAGAGAGCAGGAGGAAAAGCTGAAGAGATGGCCAGGAAATGCGGACAGCCTGGGGGAGAAAGCATGGGGGACAACACAAGAGAGAGGGGCTGAACCAGTTGCTTCTCGAACAGAGGTTTGGGGCCAGAGTATGAAACAGTCCTGGGTATTTCCAGCCGTCACGTACGCAACTCTTTAGGAAAGCACTTCCCAAGTTCTGCTTCATCTCTCACACAAGAAGCCAGCTACCTGGAACCACATCTCCGAACCCCTCACTATAAGGCACGCCCAGTTACAAACCAGAGAAGAATAACCCCCCACAAACTACTCCCTCGGATCTCCTCTCTCCCCCAAATGCAAGATGCTCCTCAGCCACATTTTATTAGCTTCCAGCCCTTTACCCCAACACAACCCAAACAAGAAGCATCATCGCAGCTTGAGCCAGAGTCACACCAAGCAGCACACGCAGAAGTGGGTCGGTCTTGCTGGACTGGTATTTCCTGTATTCCACCTGACCCTTTGCCAGTATCAAACTGGACAGGACTGTAACTGCTCTACCCGAAACCAAAACTCACCTTCAATTTCACACAAACCGCAATCACAATAAAGTTCAGGCTCCAAGATGAAATCTTTGAATTCTTTAAACTGCAAACTGCAGAACGACCTTGAAAGCATAAATCAACTAAAACTGCAAGGCGAGTTTGGGCAGACAGGATGCCACGAGTCCAGCTGAACCTACTGTCACACCACGTCAAAAATACTGTTCCTCTCAAGCCTCCAGGCACTTCAAAACTTTAAGGGGTAAAGGCTAAACTTCTGCGTCCAGGCTCTGCATCCGCAGAACACCACGGAACACCAGTTGCCTCCAAGGTTGGCACTTCATGAATTGCCACCAGTAAACCCTGCGATGGATTCCTCTCATCTAGACGCTGACACAGATCCCTTATCCTGCCTCGCTTTCCCTGGACTCACACCATCTTGTAAAACAGGACGTAACAAAATTCCAGCTGCTAACAAGGAGATGCCCATCCTGCCGAAGCACAACCATTTGTTCTACATTTGTAGCGCATCATAACATGGAAATTTCAAGTCCAGTTAGAGAGGACCTCTTCAAACCACCAAAAGTTCTTGTAACTCAGCGCCACAGCGAACAAATACACACCACCGCCGAACATACACCGCTGCCAAACGTGTTTGGAAAGCTCCAGGAGTAGCTGCAAGGCCACCGACAATATAATTTAGGACGTCACTTGAAAGAAATGTGTTTCTGAGATTATAGAGAATGGATCCACCGCAGGAGCGACCGCTCTTCCCTACTGCCATTACTAGACCCTAAACAAAGACGAAGACAAAGCTTTGAGAGCCTTGCTCAGCTACGCCCCTGTCAGACAAACAAAAGCCTTATAGGAAGAGGAATTTTTACAGCTACAGTGTATTGTGTCCTCCCACCTTTCTGTTTATTTTTTTTTTAACCTTTTTTCCTCTCCTGCTGAGAATAACACGCGTGACTGAAAGATGAAGTGGGATAGTCCCATGTGCTAGTATTTGCTTTCGAAAATCAACATGTTAGCAAGAGTTTTTGAAGCTAATCCAACGCCCTGTGCTCTCTCTCCTACCTCTTGCTTCGCTCTGCAAGTAGAGGCAGGTTGTCCAAAACAGTCTCACGGGCTCAAAACCGAGTACTTACAACCTTGAACCGGGAATCTGGTCTTGTTTATGCCCATGTAAATATTCTCTTGAGTGCTACGAGTGTTATTAAACACCCTTTCCTCTGAAAATACATTTGTATATTCCAAAGACTTAGAAGTTCTAGATGTTAGGTGAAAGATCATTATCTAAACGTAAACAGAAGTCGGTGTCTACAAAATAGCCATTCTGCTCAATCTCTGTCCTTGCAGTTGTTTTAGATTTTCACAAAGGTAAAACTGAAATAGAACAGGAAGGAAAGCGCCAAATATTTTATAATTCCAGGGCAGAAACTTAACTCTCTCCTACACCTCACATTTTTGAGATGGCTGGAGAAAAAGGGAACAGGGCGCTGACATCAGACGCCGAGAACCACGAGCTGAGGTTTAATCTAAGAGTAAAGACGGCACAGCGGGAACGTGACCCCGTCATTAATTGTCCCCGGTTCCTCTAACAGAGCACTAGTTCCATTTTAACGACACCATCTTCATGCCTATCACTCTTTAATAACCCCAATTTCTGTTCCAAGGTCAGAAACGTCTGTACTTTGCACAACTGTGAGGAGTTCTGCTTCATGCGTTGCTTAAATCACACCTTGAAAACCTCAGCGTTCTAGAAATAACCTCCACCTATCTGCCAGACATTGATATTTACTCACTAAATGAAAACTAGACTTTTTTTTCCTTCTTCTGACAAGACTGTTTGAATACTAAGGTTTTGTACGTGCAGGTCACTTGAAGCTCTTTCCACAGCTTTACGCGCTCCTGGGGCTCAGAAGCTGTCAGTATGAACAGAAAAGCAAGAAAAGCAAGTAGGTATTAATCCCCAGAGAGGAAAGAGGATGCATTTACTTTAAAAGATGAGAAATAATGGAGGTAATGCAAACGAAGGGCTCGGTGAGAGCTGCACCTGGATGACACGAGCTTCATCTGCGCTTCAACTGCTGGCTCCACTCTTAGAAGTGTCTGTGGAAATGACAAGGTCGAACACAAGCCTGCGTTTTTATTTTGGTAAAGCAAAGCAACACATCCCTCTGCTTCCATCAGAGAGGGAACCCCCAAACCTCTCGCTTGATAGCTGTGTGCCAATCAATGCCCATTTGTGCCACGGTCTCCACCACTTGCTTCCTGAAGGTCTGGCATGACCCACCGATCTTCAGGGGTCTGGCAGCACGGCAAAGCACCTGAATCCCTGGTGTGCAGGGGATGGGAACCTCCGGGCCCTCAGATCTGCTCAGAGCCTTCTCTCCCTGTCCACTCACACAGGACACGGCGCCAGCTCCGCGCCGAGCCTCCGACATCGGGCTCTGCCCACTGCGCGCATCCTTCTCCTGCACAAGCTGCAGGGGCTTCAAATCTTGTACAGAGCACAGGAGGTGTAAACCAGGCAGCTCCAGAGCACGTCACCTCCACTGGGCTGACCGAAACTCAATGCGAGGCATTTGGAGAAGTTGAGCGTGTGTAGAGAAAATCGGTGTTTATTCATGCTCTGGTATGCAAGAATTACTGCTGTACAGACTACAGCGTTTGGATTGCTGTATCAGCTAACGTCTTCTCATTAGATCAGATTTCTAGCCCGCTCCTGGCTCTTAATAACTCCACTGCTCAGGTCTATTCCCAGATATTCAGTGTAGCCCCGTAACAGGACTGGCAGAACGCAGCCTTTTCCCTTAGTTACCCCTGGTTTTATTCCTTTTACTGCCATATATGAACTTTTATTACTCCTACATTTTTTGTTGGACTTACAGAGGAGTAACAGTGCCACAGATGGCTTCTTGAGCCACAGCAAAGCTTTTCTTATTCCCCAAGCTACAGCATTTCAAAAAGTAAAAGACAGAAAGGGATTTTGTTACAGGGCAGCTGGTTAAATAGCGCAGGGTAGCTTCTGCTGTTAGTCAGTGTGAGAAAAGGAAGCCTCTCTTTCAATAAGAGGGAACAGAATGTTTTAAGTCTCCCTTGAAAAGCAGAACCACAAATGAGGATTTTCTCCAGAGTCATGAAAGGTTCAGCAAAAAGCTTTCTGGAAGGTAAAAAAAAAAAAATCCCCCTTCCCCCTCCCTCTGTCAGCTACGGAAATCTGGGACAAAGGTCCTCATGATTATTCAACAAGTTAGAGATATGCAACCAAACACAAGATTAGTGAATCATAAAAGCAGCAGCGCCCGAGCCAAGAAATTAAACAAGTGTAACACTGAAAACCTGCAAGTATGTGAAAGGCCGCGGCTCTTGCAAAACTCCCCGAGAAGCATTAATATTAACGAGAAAAAAATACCGCCTCAGTGCACGATGTCTGGGCAGGCAAACACTACCTCCCACAGACACAAAACATCTGCCAAACCATACGACAACGGGCCAGAGCTGCTCAGCAAAATGTCACCAGCTCCTGTTTCTTACAGATTCAAACACTCCCGGACGATACTCTGCCAGCTCAAGACATTTTCATTTACCCCAAGCCAAAGCTCAGCGAAGAAGCTCCAGAGACAAAGCATAAGCTGAAACCACGGCCGAGGCAGCTCAAGGCACTTGGAACCAAACCCGTATGTCCACCCCTGAACAGGCCGGTCCCGAGAAGATGCCAGCGGCCTCGCGCTGCCCTAAGGACGCCTCTGCTTTCCACAACATCTCAGCAACCACCAGGGCCTAGAAATCCAGAGCAGCTCTTCCTCAGTGAAGTCAGCAGCTCTTCAGAAAGAGGTGAAACAATGTCTGTGCCTCTTGCCAGCAATGCTCAAGTCCCCGCTGCCGTGCGCGTTCAAGGGAGCTTTCCAACAACTCCAGTGTCACCATTCCCACACCTCCCCGTGCCTTTCCCACGCTCCCTTCCTCACCCCAGTCCTCCTCCTCCTCCTGAGGAAGACTTCTGTGCTCGAATCAGCTTATGGGCATTAAGTGCTCACGTCCATCACTATCCAAACGTCCGTCACAACCCATTTTGCAAAGCACGGAACACAGTTGAATACACTCCCAGCTCTGTAAAACTTGTCCATGGGCACAAACAGGCCGTGGGACTGGACAAATGGTTTGCATCAGCCTTCTGAAAAAACTTGTACACCTTTTGAAATTCAAGTGTTCCTCAAAATCCACGTCCTTGTGCTTTAAGTCAGCCAGTGGCTGTGGGTCTGGACGGCTTCCACGTGAAACCAGGGACCATCGGCACAGCTTCGGCTTTGCTTGGTTGTCCTGACCACAGACGTGACTCGAGGGGTGGGTGTATTGGAGCACACGAGAACCTGAACCTGTCCCGGCGGGTGAGTGAGGACACCAAGGCAGTGACCGTGACCAAGCGGATGCATCGTGGGCACGTTGCAAAGTTCAGGGTCCTCTGGACACATCATCAAACCAGGGCTCCCTGACCTTCATCTCGCACATCTCGGGGCGACCTCCCTGCACCTTGCACGACTTCTCCCTCCTATTTTGTTACTGTTTTTTTCGTTTTCTGAGCCACCAAGCAAGCTGAACCCCTTGTCCCTGTGCTGCCCTTTGCTCCAAGCCACCGCTACAGACACCAGAAGAACCCCACTAACCAGTTACGGTACACGGGCCATGCTTGGGAAGGGAACGCGCCGCACTTGGACACCACTTGTTCAAGCGGATGTGAGCAGAAGACCTAAAATAAATGTTGTGTGGTTCATTTAACACAGAGGGACCCCTAGAAAGCTGTGCCACAATAACCACAGGCTTCCCAGCACTCCCCTGCAGCCTCCCCGCATCTCTCGCTGCGGGATGGCCCCGCTCCTGCCACCGTGGCCCCTGCATCTCAGTGATGATGGTGAAGCGACAGACACCGTGGCTGTACNAAAAGGGGATGGGAAAAGGGGATGAGCAAGGAAGGATGGGGACAGGAGGGGGAGGAAAAGGGGATGGGAAAGGGAAGGAAAGATGGGGATGGGAAAGGGATGGAAGGCCGGCGATAGGAAGGAGGAAGAAAGGGTCTGGCCCGGCGGGGGTGTGGGAGCCGCCCGGCCGCGCACCTCGGTGACGATGGTGGAGCGGTAGACATCGCGGCTGTAGTCCCAGCCGTCCAGGCACAGCTCCTGCCCCAGTGAGCCCTTGTCCTGTCCCCACAGGCCCTGCTCCAAAGTCTGTCCCCATCTTTCTGCCAGGCCCCTTGAAGCCCTGCAAGGCCCCCAGAAGGTCTGCGCGGAGCCTTCTCTTCTCCAGGCTGAACATCCCTTTTCCCAGGAAAGGGGATGAGGAATGGGGAGGAAAGGGGATGAGGGACGGGGAGGAAAGGGGGTGGCAAAAGGGGGAGGGAAGGGAATGAGGAAAGGGATGAGGAAAGGGATGAGGAAAGGGATGAGGAAAGGGATGAGGAAAGGGATGAGGAAAGGGATGAGGAAAGGGATGAGGAAAGGGATGAGGAAAGG